>PVIR01004740.1:0-76728 GCA_004026965.1 Petromus typicus
GAGAGAGAGAGAGAGAAAGACATATGACAAGAGAGGCAAGAAGGAAGTGAGATTAGGTCCTGGCAGTGTTCTTCTGCCCCTGGATCAATAGAGCGCTCACCTTTTCAGCTAGATGAATGAGTAAGCTTTAGATCACTGCAACAAGTCCCTGAGACACATTATAGAGAGGAAGGCTTTATTTTGACTTGCAGTTTTAAAGGTTTCACTCTGTATTCATTTGGCCTTGTCACTTTAAGGTTGTGATGAGGCAGCACACGTGGCCAGGAGGCTAAAAAAGAGACAAAAGCTGTGGTTCTGCTGTTCCCTGAGAAGGCAGTTCCACCAATGACTCGAAGACTTCCCACCAGCCCCACCTCTTTATAGTGCAAATAAACCTTTAGAGGATATTTATCTAAACCATAGCAATCTCCCATTTTTTGCTTAAGTGCATTTGCATTTAATTTACTGACCTGCAGTGTAAAAAAAAACCCACTTGTTAAACTAATACAGCTGTCAGCACTGAGTAGCGGGGAGAGGACATCTCCCTGATGTGACCTGAAGGAAAACAGACCCAGAACCACAGCCCTGCTGCAAGCAACAGTGTGTGCAAGCAACAGAGCCTCTTGTTCTTCCTCCAGGACTGAGACTGCTAGGATCTGGGAAAGAGAATGGCGCTGTGTGTGGTGAGGAAAGCTGTGCCGATGTGTTTATAAACTGGCGTAGGGCATGTGGTGCCAGCTAGGAGAATAACAAACTGCCTAATACGGTGGATTCTCTAGGTCTCTCAGATTCCAGAAAGGAATGTGATTCTCAAATGAAAGAATTCTGTTCCTGCATTCTAAACCCCAGAAACTCTTTTTAAGCTGAAGTACAAAGCAGACCACACAATGCCCACACCCGGAAAATATTGCAGCTATTTACATTTCGTGCTACTAGAAACCTCTTCTGGATTTTTCGAGGCTGCCATGGCAACTCCGAGAGGTGAGGTTTCTGACTCTCCCTCCAAACCTCCCTCCAAAACCCAGTGCCCCTGCTCTCGCGCTACGAAGTTTGCATTTGGCTTATCTTCAATTCCAAGTTTAGCCTGGTTTCTAAAGTGGATCCGCTGCCCTTTACGGCTGATTCACAGTGACCTTCTAAAGGGTTTAGTCAAGAGAGTAATCCTGACTCATAGGAGAAACCCCTGCTGTAAAAGCTTAGTTTAACCACATTCCACAAATCACCCATGCCCAGGAAAAGCCTCCACCCAGAACAGACGATTGCACTTTTTGTTTTTTTCAAATAGAGCTCAAGCCCCTGTAAATTTTATCAAGGATTTTCCATGGGATAATGAGATTTGGGAAGAGGATTAATACCAAAGTATGTATCCTCAAAATTTCAAGGAATTACTATTCTTTAAATCCTGTTTTCATTTTAATGAAAAAAAAAAAAAAGAAAAGTTAAAGGAACAGTAAATTTGTTGGCTTGTTTGTTCAATAAAACAATCTAGAGCAAGAATTCCATATTTTCTCAGACTTTTATAAAAAGCATTCTTTATGCAGCTGATCAAAGCTATGACCTCTATTTGATCTATGCCAGAAAGTAAAATAACAGTGGACAAAGCACAGTGAATACTGTTATCTACTCTGTCAGTGATACAGGAGAAATATAACACCCAACCTGTCAGGTGTCAGATGTGCCAAGTTTGTGGTCCCACAACATCAGGGAATGGAGTTAAAAACCAAAGGAGCAAGTTAGAAGAGATTTATGGAAATCAGGAGAGAAAAACTCCTGCATTTCCAGGAAGCATCTCAAATGTAGTACCCACCAGGCCCTTTCTCAGGGTAATTAATATGCCAATGTCACAACATAGGTAAATATGGGGCAAACTATCGTCAAGCTACAGGGTGACAAGTGTAGCCACTTAGCTAATATTGATCCAGCAGGGAAGAGTCACATAGTGTGGGGGCATGGAAAGAACAAAGGAATTTGGGGAAAGACATGTGTCCAGATGTCCTGGTCACCTACCTGGGTAATTGATGCCTATCCAGACTTACTGGACAAGGTAGTACTAATGACAATTGCTTGTCCCATAGGGAAGCATGAAGAACCGGCCATTGCATCTGTGTAGCCTCTTCAGATGAGCCTTCAGACACTGTTCTGAAGTCTTTATTTTTGTGCTGACTTCCTTGAGACTCCAGTTCCTCTCTGCATATTAATTTCTATCTAACCTATCTGACCATAGTATTAGGATACTCTTAGCATTGTAACAAGTAACCAAATAACAGTGGCTTACTCTAAGGTGATTTTGTTTCTTGCTCATGGTCCTGTGGTCATCTAGTTATGTCTTGAGGACGTCTACTGAGGCCTCTGCATCTTGCCAGCTGATGAGGGAAAGAGGGAGACCAGACATAATAGTGGAGAAGACCTACAGCCAAACAGGAAGAAGTGAGAAGCTAGAAAATGCAGTCCCACTCTGTCCCCAAGAACAGAATAGGGCCTAGTGAACCCTCTGTTAGTCTTTATCATTCTGTGGGGACCATCATTCTAAAGCATTACACAGGTGTTATGACTTCTGTCTAGAGGTCCCCCTAAAGCCTCATGCACTCATAGGTGGGGATTTTCAGAGGTGGCTAGATTTAGAAGATGTGATGCTAGAATTGATTCATGGTGCTAAAATCAAGGGCACTAGGATTAAGGGTGTCAATGCTGTTCACCCTAAGTAGCCTGGATAAGAGAGAAGGGACTGAAAGAGGTGTGGCTGTCCCTGTTGCTTTGCTACTTTCTGTCCATGGTGAACTATTTCTCCTCTGTTGTGTCACCCTGCCTTGCAGCTAGCCAATTACATACTGAAACTTCTGCAAACTGTGAGCTAAATAAATCTTTTCTCCCTTAACTTTGGGCATTGAGTATTTTGTCTCCCACAAGAAAAGTAACTAAGACAACAGGCTTCTGTCTTGAATATAATCTTTATCAAAATTATAAATGTTATACAGTTCTTAATGATTGTCTTTACATGGAACTGCTCCTGCGTGTCCATTCCTTCGAGAAATCCTCTCGACCATTCGGCGATATAGCAATCATTACCTTTATGGTATAGATGAAACACGGCTCCCTAAAAGCCTCATGCGTTTGGGTGGTGATTGGTTCACGGGGTCACTATTTGAATGCTGTTATGTGGTAAGGCCTGGATGGAGGCAAGGCACTGGGGCCCTGACCTGAAAACCCTCCCCATCTCCTTCCTTTTATCTCTGTTTCCTAGCAGCCATGACACGAGCAGCTTTTGTTTGCTCAAACCCTTTGACCACGCCACTGCTGCCTTGGAACTAGCCCATGGCAGACTGCAACTGTGAACCAAAAGAACCTCTCCTCCTCTAAATACCTCTAGGCATTAGGTATTTTGTTCTAGCAATAAGAAAATTACACCCCCCACTTTAAATAGGAGCAAACTAAAATAAGTCAGTGAACGTCAGACCCAGGTCTTAAAAACCCCAACTTGGCCCTAGAACCCCAACTTCAGGCGCCCAAGATAGGTGGTGCCAAAGGTGGCCACTGTCACTGGCTGCCTAGGCTGGAATCTCAGCTCTAGCTGAAGATGCAGCACAGCTTCTAATGAGAGAGCTAGGCCAGTTGGGCCTTGAAACACTTTAACTGTTTCTTTCCAACAACTTCTAACTATACCAACAGTATACCAAATTTCTTATGGACTCCATAACTTAGGAAGATATTTTGCCATTTGATGACTTGCCTCACTGTCAGCCCCCTGAGGGAGCCATGGAAGATTTATTATTCTCCATATCTAATGCTCAGGCAGCTGAGACCTCAACGGGACATGGTCTTTCCAAGGGTATGTGGTTATGAAACAGTGAGGCCAGCACTAGAACATGCTGGAGTACGAAGCGTTACTGCCTTTATTCGACGAGATCTCCTGGGAGCAGACCCTGCACTAGATTGGAGGACAAGCCTTAGAGTTGATATGATTATCCCAGCCCATGAAGAAATGAGAGAAGAGAGAGAGAAAACAGCCATAAAATATGCACTATCAGTTAGGTTACTTGTCAGTATTTCCCCAGCTGGTATCCTCGCTGCCCCGCATGGACTTACCCTCCCCTTCCTTTCCTGTTCTTCCTTCTGCTGCTGGGACTGACAGTTTACCCAACCGGGACTCCAGGTGCACAGTGCAGAGGTGGGGGCCAAGAGGCCAGCACGGCTTGCTGCTGTCTGCACTTTCCCCCAGCACTCTGCCTGCCATGCACTGCCTCTGCCCTCCTCCACCTCCCACAGTTCCTCTGTACTTGGCAGGGTGCCCTGGGAGAATGCACCACAAAATCTTCTACCCATCTTGGATCTCAATGAATGAGACTGTGACAACATAAGTCTCAAATATTGGGCTGGAGGTTTAGCTCAGTGAGACTGCCTCTGCCTGGCAAATGCAAAGTCCTGAGTTCGATTCCTGGTACCAAAGAGAGGGGAAAAAAAAAAAAAAACCCAAATAACTAAATCTCAGCCATCATGAATCTTATGGCCGGAAATCTTTGTGCCCCTCCTTAACAAAATGTGCTTCACATGTTAATAAGCATGTGGAGATCTAGAGGGTATGACTGAGGAATAGAGTTCATGCTTCGCATTTGTAAGGCGCCAGGTTTGATCTCCGGTACAAAAAAAGTCATACGGCAACACTGAGATACCACAGGGAAGTTTTCTCATCCCACCACCCTTTATTATAAAGTTCTTATGTGGATCATAAACAAATAATCACCGCATAAAGATATGATTACCAAGTTTTATGTGATATGAAGGGAGTCTGTACAAATTCCTGCTGTAGCCTGTAATAGGGCTTTGTCAACTCCTCGGGGAAGTTCCCTGATGCAGTCCTAGTCTCTTCGGGATGCTTAGACCCACAATTTATGAACAACTGGACTTTATTCATAATAGTTGTGGAGGCTGAGATGTCCAAAATCAAGATGACAGAAGATGATGTCCGAGGGTGCATTTCCTGGAGTGTAGACAGGAATCCTGCTGTGTCTTCACAGAGTGGGAAAGGAAGGTCTCTGGGGGCCTCTTTTATTAGAACATTAGTCATGACTCAATCAATTCCCAAAGGCTTCATTTCCTAATATCATCAAAGGAGGGAGGTTGGTTTCAGTCTGTATTTTTTGGGAAGATACAAACATTCAGACCACAGCACTGAGAAGGTGGCGTCTGGACGGGGGTAGCAGCGGGTAACAACTCTGAAAGGAGGAAGGAAGCGGGCATCCATGATGAGCTGAGAAGGTCAGTGTGGCTAAAACACTGAGCAGGGAGCAAAGGGGCCCTGGATGGAGACTGAGGATGCAAATGAGCGTCCCAGAGTCACCCAGCCAGGACTGGACTAGATTCCAGAGTAGGTGATGCCACTCACTGCAGTCCCTACTGGGGCTCTGTACTGATTTAGAGGAAAAAAGAAAACGGCACCTCTCTCTGGCTGGCTCTTTGTCACGGATCCCTGGGGGCCTCACTGACAGGGATAACAAAATCAGACTTGTAGTGTTAAGAGTCTGTTGAACTGGGCCTGGGGACTCATGCCCGTTATCCCAACACTCTAGCAGCCTGAGGTAATAGGATTATGAGCTGAAGCCCAGCCTGGGCAGTTTAGCAATCTAGCAAGAACCTGTCTCAGAATAAGAGCTGGAGTGTGACTCACTATGAAGGCTCTGGGTTCAGTCCACAGGAATGAATGAATGAATGAATGAATGAAGCCATCATGCTGCCTGCCAGATGGTGAGGCTAGGGGGAGACCACATGGGAAGCTGCTGCAGTTATCAAAGTGAGAGCCAGTGGCAGCGTGGACCGGAGAGTGACATGGGGACAAAAGGAAGGGGATAAACTCAAGATCTCTTTAGAAGATGTTCACAGAGCTGGATTAGTTGGATATCAGCACAAGGGTGAGGAAGGCATCTGTGGTGCAGATATGTCTGGAGCCCTTAAGAGGTACTGAGGCTCTGTGTGGTCCTTCCCCACGAGCAGGACTTAGGTCTTTCGACTGTTTTGCCTTTTCACCATCTTCCACCATAGGAGGGGACATATACATCCCCATGTCACCCAGAGGACACACCAATATTGACACCTTGGAGCCAGGCAGCTGTGCTCACCAGACTCCAAACCTGCTAGTGTCTTGATCTTGGATACCTTAGTTTCCAGAACTATACAAAAAGACATTTCTGCTCTTTATAAATTTCCTGTCAGTCTGTGAGGCAACTTTTAAAAAGAAGCACAAACATATTATGACAACAGGTCTTCGGGTCTCTGAAGATATATATGATTAGTTTACAAGTAATGAAGTTTCAATAAATGGATTCCTTAAAAACATAGATTTGGCCTGAGGATGTAACTCAGTAGTGCTGCTGCCTGCCTGGAAAGTAAATTCAAGATCCTGAGTTTGATTCCTGGTTCTGAAAAAAGAAAATATAAAATATAGAGATAGACCCTGGTGTGTCACATAGAAGTTAACCAGAACTTGCTCTTTGCTTAGCTGTGTTTAGTTTAAGATTAATCAACAGTGTGTGTGTGTGTGTGTGTGTGAGAGAGAGAGAGAGAGAGAGACAGAGAGAGACAGAGACAGAGAGACAGAGAGAGATACAGAGAGAGAGAGAGAGAGAGGCAGAGTTATTTGCCCAGGCAGATGCAAAATGTCTAGCTCTCTTGTACTTCTAATGTCTTTAGTTTCTGATTTTAAGTGCTGGGAATGTCCTTTATTTCCATGAGAATATTTTAGTATCCAAGGGTAGCCGTAACAAGTGATCCCAAATTTGCACTTAAAATAACAGAAATTTATCCTCTGAAAGTTCTGAAAGTCAGAGGACAGAAACCAAGGTGTCAGTAGGGTTGGTTCCTCCCAGAGGCCCTGAGAGATCATCTATGCCATGAGTCTCTTCCTGTTTCTGGTGTCCCATGCTGGTCCCCAGTGTCTGGCCTGGAGATGCTTCATTCCAATCTCTAGCTCATATTCACTGACTATCAGGGTTTAGATAGAAAATGTGCCCGGAAGATCTCCTGAATTCAGAGGTGGGGTTTTGGAAAGAAATTGGATGACTGGAGATGGAGTCTGGCTGGAAGAGGTGGGGCACTGGAACCAGACATGGAATATTCTTTTCTGTGGCTCCTGCCTCTCCCGCTACTTCCTAGCTGTCGTGGGCTGAGCAGCTGTCTTACACCAGGTCATTTCTGCCTCCCAGCCGTCCAGTCATGTAGGGACTCAACCCCTGAAGTCAGGAGCCAAAACAGACCTGTCTTGTGAGTGCTGAGTATTTTGTTCCACCAAGAGGAGAGTGACTAATACAGGCTTTTCCCTTGGGTCGCTCTGTCTTCACTCCTTTACTATCTCTATGAACACTAGTCATTGAATCTGGGGCCTACCCTACATTCAAAATGATCTCCTTTGAGATCCTTAGTTTAATTACATCAGCAAAGACACTCTTTCCAAATAAATTCATATTCACAGATACCAGGGATTAGATTTGGATATACTGTTTTCAAGACACAATTCCAAGGTAAAATCATTACAAAAGGTAAAAACCACCTACATTTTAGAAAATACAATGGCAAAAAACAGATCTGAGTTTTAAGGCTGAGCAGAGAAATATATCAGCTTCCTCTTTGTTGCAACAGTTTAATTACTATAGTCTTTTTTTTTTTTTTTGTCTTTCCCTAAATACCCTAAAATATCACAGAGGTTTCAGTAGCTGCATTTTGAAGTTTATATGTACACAGAGGAAACAAGGATTTGTTCTCTGGTACATGCCCTCAGAGATAGACACAAATTCTTTCAAGCTAGGACTAATTGTTAATTTTAAAGGCTGATAATTTATTTGCCAAAGAGTCCAAAAATAGAGTTTAGAGAACAGCTCTGGATAAATTAATGTTATCTCCATCACACCAAGGAGAGCTGGAAATGCACCAGGAGTAAAAAGCAGTGAAAGAGCTGAATATTGTTAGACATTTACATTCGACTTCAGCTGACCATTTTCGACCTATTCTCCATTAAAAACGATCGCCCCCGGACTCAGTTCAGGACAACAGCGGCTGCCTCACAAGCGCGCAGACTTGAGCTTCAGCCCCTGTCGGGCGGGGAGGGGCGGGCATTAAAGAGACCGTCTCCTGTGAAACGTCCCTCGACCCCCAGGTTTCAGTGGAAAGTCTGGGTCCCGCGTTAGCGTCTGGCGTGTGTTCACTTGCAGCGAGGCGCCTGTCAGAGCAGCACAGTCTGTCCAACTCACTAATTCTTTTTGTATTGTTTTTCAAGTTACTGATGATGAAAACTGACTTCTTTTTAAAATAATATAAAAGTGTGTTAGCCAGATGTGGTAATGCATGCTTGGAGTTTCAGCTATTTGGAGGCTGAGACAGGAGTATTATTTGAGCCTTGAGGCATGGGGTCAGTCTGGGGAACACAGCTAGACTCCATATAAGAAAATAAAGAGGAGGAGGTAGTACAGTTGGAAGCAAGGAAATTGAGGGAGTCACTCCCTTCCCTCCATTCAGTTGTAAACACCACCTTATGGTTGTCCTAAAGGAGGTACAAAATAAAGTAACAGAAGACCCTGTGCCTGAGCAATCACTGACGCCCGCGAGAGACATCTCGGAGGCAGTGAACCCTTTAAATGTTGGAACTGAGTAATGGAGCCTTTTCCTCCTTTTCCCTTTGTCTAGTGATCATCAATGCACATAGCTACGTGTTACCTGGGACTAGGTGTGTGCCTGGCGATCTCTTCGCCATACACAAGAATGTGGACTATTTTTGGCCTATACCTCTGTAGCAGGGCACAGCAGAGGAAGGGGAGGAGGATACAGACAAGTGTATCGAAATGGCTGGATGAGCACATGTGAGTAAGAGTGTTTTTGAACAAGAGGGTCCACTAGGAAAGTGGTAAGGGGCTCAGGAAAGGCGCTACCAACTCACTGCACATTTGGGGCCATCTGCATTGCTTGGGAAACCCTTGTGGGTGGACAGGATTGGAGAAGACTTATGGTCCTGCGGACTGTGCATCAGGCTCTGGAGAGATGAAGAGACGCTCTGGCTGAGCCCCTTGTGTGCATGCGAGGAAGTGTCACACAAGACCCTGTGTCCTCGAGGAAGGGCAGAGACAGCGTCGTGGAGAACACACGGACTTCATTACACACCAGCTGTGTGCTCAGCTGCCAGGACAGCGCTGCTCTCTCCAAGCCCAAAGAGCAAGAATCAGGGATGACGGCAGCTCCTTCTGCTCTTTCCTTGTTTGGCCACTAGGTCCAAAAACCCAGTCTTTCAACGGCACTGTCCTATGAGAAAAAAGACATTAACCTTTCAAATCAGGCAATAGCAAAGGCCACATGTGATCCAAAGAGGTGATCTAACTTTTGGGAATGAAAGAATGAAGCTTAATGATATTAGCATAATTTAATTTTTTTTCTCAACCCAGACAACCTCATTTATTCCTATTGTAAGTCTGTGCTACACTGAACACTGTTCAACTAGCCCCAGGTAAACAATGGGTTAAAAACAAAACAACAAGTATTCTCGTCTAAGCACTCACATCCCAGCTATGAGGGTGGAGTTGCCTCTGTGTTCGCTGAGGTCATGGGCACTATGTGATGTATGGACATACTTGCCTCGGGTAATCCTCACAATGGCGCTTCGACCCCGGTACTGTTATTATCCCCACTTGACACATCAGGAAACTGAGACTCACCAGGTACATTCAGAGTCCATGTCCTAATTTGTTGTTTTCAGCTCTAAGCCAGTGCTCTTAACTTCTGTGTTATTTCAAAGGTCTATCTCTCCTATTAACAAAAGCTAGGTTCTAAAACATTTCATTACACATCGTCATTAGTGCTTTGGCTCTGTACGAGGCAGCCTGGGGGCCACCAGAACAAAGCTCTCCGAAAAGACTCAGAAGGACTCGGTTTTCTCATCTCTGGATGGATAAGATCATGAGAGAACCTAAGCACAAAATCAAATGGCCCAAAAAAGTATTGTGAACATTCTTTTTGTATTGGTTTTCAAGTTATGGATGATGAAAATGACTTCTTTTTAAAATAATATAAAAATGTGTTAGCCAGATGTGGTAATGCATGCCTGTAGTTTCAGCTATTTGGAGACTGAGACAGGAGTATTATTTGAGCCCTGGGGTATGGGGTCAGGGTTGTTGCTGGAAGCCAATGGGATGACTTGTGTAAGGTGCTTCGCTTACCACCAGCCCATAATAACTATCCAATCAATGGATGATACGAATAACTAATATTTGCAAAAGAGCATCAGTCTATATGTCAGTTGGATTAGTCTACCAGTTTCCAAGACACCCAGCCAAGATTGATCTGAGTCGCAGGACACCGACGGGCAGGTTGTGGTAGAAAATGAGGCAAAAGTAAATATGTGGAGCACAGTCCAGGGCCTAGGTGTGTGCTGCAGGCAGAACAGAGAGAGCAGCTCATGACCCTGGGCTCCGGTGCAGAGGCGTCAGGAGAGTGAACTCCTCTTGCATGGTGATTTTACTTAACAGTGGCGTGGACTCCATGCTGCATACACAAGGCCTGAAGGGATCACAAAGGCGGTGCGAAGGCGGGGCCCCAGCAGAACAGGCTGCTCCCTCCCCTCCCCCAACCCTCCTATCCAGAGAGCCATCTTAGTGAAACTGAGGTTAAGTAAATACAGCACCATCCTCCAGAGGAAAATAAGTTGTGAGAAGACAGCACCCAAGGCTGAAAGATGTTTGGACTAAGGCAGTAAGAAAAGTCTTCGCGTTTTAACACCAGACTCCTGGTTTTCAAGCTGAGCTTCAAGGGTTCCACAATCTTTTCATTAGAATCTCGCTTTTTAAGTGTAACTTGACTTCTTGATCAACAGACTTATTCAAGGGTGTTATAAATCAAACTTTGACTCCCTGGAGACCCCCAATTGAGGTAACGTGGGGGGTTAGTTTATTTGTAAGAACTCAAAAAGTCAAAAAATTCCTCTTTATTTTTAAAAGAATTATACTGTATATTGTAAAGCAGCTGCCAAAAAAAAAAAAAAAAAAAACCTAATGGTACTTGAAAATATGTATCTGTGTGAATTTCTTTTTTTTTTGAGACAGGGTCTCGCTTTGTAGTTCAGGCTGGCCCTGAGCTCAGCCTCAAACTCACATCACAGCAATCCTCCTGCCTCTGCCTCCCGAGTGCTGGGATAACAGGCGTGAGCCACCACGCCTGGCACTGGAATGTGGTACTGGTTGCTGCTGGGCCTGAGTCTTCACGCCCAGTATGGTATGTGGTTACCGGGGATCGAACCCGGGCCCTTGTGCTTGCAAGACAGGCGCCGGAACCACTGGGCTAAATCCCCGGCCCCTGTGTGAATTTCTTAGTCATACATAAGCAAAACATAATTCAGGCTAAGACTGTTAGTGTTCTCAGTGACAATCCTTGATTTCAAAGTTTTATTCACTGAATAGCCTCATTGTCCTCATTCCTTGATTTTATGGAAATTTTATAGCTTATCAGAGAAGGTAGACTAACACCATACAAAATTTCACATGCAGATACACACAAACCCCCACACACTGTAAGTTCTATACAAGATGCCTAAAGTTATTTGGACCATGGGGTGCACAGCGTGAAGTTTTCTGAGACCCTAAATCTGTCTGTCTCTGTTTAATTTTTACCTGGTAACAATGATTGAACTCAGGTCCTTGTGCTTCCAAGGTAGGTGCAGTACTGCTTGAGCTAAATCCCCAGCCCCTGCCTTCCTCTTGACACTACGACCACTTCTGTTTGTTCCCTGCCCAGCATCCTCCAGCTTAGGCCCCGCATGCCTCTCCGCAGTGCTGTCTGCGAGCTCCCAGGGAGAACACACGGCACGGCGCTGAGATGGAACTACGGGCCTCTCAGCACAGTGAGCTGCTTCGGGCAGGAGCTACCAGTCTCTCCACCTTCCCCTAAGTAACACCAACTAAGAAAGCCACGGGGGAGAGCTTCTGTTTTTTGACTTTGGCAAGTTAGGAGCATAATCCAGAACTCCTTTTCCACTGTGGCATTCTTTAATGTAATCCACGGATCTAGGAGACCAGCCCAGGACATGCCATGAAGGAAAGCACCACAGGAAAAGGTTGAGACAAACAGAAGTTCTGAGCCTGGCTCTGTCCCTTTGGAGAAGTGCCAGAAAGGTAAGAAGAATGCAAAGCTGAAACCTAGAGAGAAAGCCTGACATAAACTGTGTACAATTTCACCTTCGTCTGAATGTATATTCTATGGTTTATATAGTTATGATCAGCCACGATTTTCATTATAATTCTCCAGATAAATACAATCTCTATCATACACTGAAACTTCAGTGTCACTGTATGTTGTATTAGTTGGTCAGTACAGAAATTTAAGCTATTCCAGGAATAAAAATTCTACCATGCAACATGTTTTCACACTTACACTGATTCATATTATTTTAAGGAGGCGGAATGGCAACATAAGCGGATAATCCTCTGGCGCTGGCTGTCAGCTGGGCCGTATTAACACCTCCTACGCTATTCTTACGGGTTTCGAGATCCTGAATACTTGCCGGCCCGCTATTTTGGTAACTTCCCAATCCTGTCTGAAAATCGTCAGTCTGAGATAAGACTGGCCGGAATTCTCACCAAAGATGAGTCCTGGTTTTACACCTCAGGATCTTGCTGCTTCTACTTTCTACTTTTTACCAAATTACCCATAAGTTTTTCAAGACAGAACTTACCTATCTTCCCTGAAATCTATTTTTACAGTGAATTCCATCTAACAACTTCATCCAAATCTCAGCATGACAGAGTCGCTCCCTAACGAGTTGTCGCAAAGGAGAACAACACACTCTCTCTCCCGCCCCCTGTAGCACCACTTTGCAAAGCTTCTCTACTGAGGATTCTTCGCACAGCCTCATATCCACTTATTCTGCAGTTCTTGCTCTAAACGTGTCAGCTCTGACCTTTTGTCTAATACTTCACCTCTCTGCGGATGTAAATGGAGACAACAAAAATTCTGAGCCAAATTTGATCAAAATCTATTACACAGCCTGTAATTTAGGGTCTACAGGCATTACAAAAGAAGCGTCTCTGGCAGAAATAATGTAGGATTGCTCTAAAACGTGAAAGCGGTGTTCTAGAAATTCTAGCCCAGTAAACAAGTCCCCGTTCTGTATCGCTTGGGGGGTGGGGAGGTCTTCAAAGGTTTTGCTGACAAAATTCAATGGCTTATGGGATAAAATGAGAATTGAGTCGTGTCATGTATGGGTACCGATTCTCAGTGTCGATAGTGATCCTAACATGTATAGAAAAATGGACCAATAATTTTTTAAAAAATCAATAGCTTTCAAAGAATTATAACCAAAATTTCAAAACAAAACCAGATATGTTTGGATAGATCTATAAAGACTAATATTGTGCTTTGGCACCTTAGATGGTTTGCTGTGGGTTCTCCTTGTACCTCCTCAAGTAAGAAAGTGACTCTCAGATCTGTTTTAGACACCTTCCTCCATTTCCCAAGGATGTTATTTCCTTTTCCCCTCCTTCCCGCTGTGACATTGAAAAGCTAAGCAGAAGCTCGAATCAGCTACGCTCTCCTCTCCTGCTGTAGGTTCTTGCTCAGCGGCCCTCACCGCGCACGACGCACGTGTTCTACTCAAAAGCTCTTTCTAGGCACCAGGTTTCAGACATGAACAGGACATTGTCCGCCGGGCGTTCGCATTCTTCCCTCCTGTGACGGACGATCCGTTGCCCTATTTTGCAGAAATACAAGGGACTCTATGACGTCAGCCTTGGCTGAGACTCAGGAAAACTGTTTTCATGTTTTGTTTTGTATTTTTTTACAAAACCCATAAAGTGTATAGAAAAGAACAGCAAGACACATGGTGGGGGGGAGGCAGCAAGGGATTTTAAGGGTCATTCCCACTAGAGGGCGCCAGACACTGCACTGTGTCCTCCACCTCTAGAGCCATTTATTTGCCTTCCCTCCTGTCTCCTAAATTATCTCATCCCTAGGATGCTAGAAAATTTTCTGGCATTGATAAGATCCAAACAAAACTTGGACCTCCTCCTCTGGAGCAAACTGGAGTTCCTGAAATTGATTCTTCGCTAGGGAAGCCGCTCAGTTCCCATCTTAGCAGTTTCACACCGTGTCAAAGGGGGGCGAAGGGGGTGCCGCAGGGACTCTAAAGGTAGTTGTGGAGGCGCCCACAGTCACCTCACTGCATGCCTACTATGCTTTCTAGCAGTTTCTATACATCACAAACCTGCTCTCTAACCTCGTTTTACAGGTTAAGAACCAAACGCAATTTTACCCAAAGTTGGAAGGCTTGGTGTCCAGCGGGACACCGCAGCCCTCAGGCAGGCGTCAGCGAGACATCACAACCACCTCAATTACACAGACGACACTCTTGTTCCCTTTTCACTACGAGAGGAGATCCCAGGAAGTGGCTTCTCAGGCCAGCACACCTTTCTGTGGGTTCCCACCAGACTGCCAGGAACACGAAACAATGAATAGTTTAGTATCTATCCTCGGATCCAGAGCCCACACCACGCAGGGCTGGAGGTCACCTCAGTAAGGGAAGCGAGACAGGGCCTGGAGGGCGGGGGCTTCGGTCGGGTGGTTCAGGTGCTGTCGGGAAGTGGGGCCGATTCGCCCTGGGCAACTTGCTGAACCTCACTGAGTTCGAAGAAAGCCAAGGTGAGGCAGGAATCGGTAAACAGCCCTCAGGGGCTGTGCACAGGGCGGGAGGGGACGGGTGCTATTTTGTGACTTCCGCCGGGACTTTGTTTTGCCGCATAAGTTATGAAGTGGACATTCTTTTCATCTCACTTCATCCTGGTCACAGCACGACCTTGTCTGGGGCTAGTGTTCCTAGATTGTTTATTTACATTGAACAAGAAAACCCCATGGCCCAGCTCTGTGTGCCAGCTTGGCCTCTGACAACCTCCAAGCCCAGGCTAGTTCCTGGCTGTCAGCATGTTTTTCCTTTTCTCACTTCCCTTTAGTTGTCTCTCAAGCCCGGGAGATGATGGCAGAACTATGCCAGCCCAGTCCAATATCCCCAGGACTCCTTATCTGAGGAGCTGGCTTTGGCACGCACCAGCTTCCCTCAAAGGTCTGTGAAGGGCACCTTCAGACGCACTCATGAGCATCCTACCTGACACAGGTCCAGTGTAACACTGTCTGACTGGAAGCAATAGGTAGGACTTGAAGTTGGAGCTTAGCTCCTGACCCTTTGCTTCTGCCTCCTGTGATAATCTGTCAGCTGGTGACCATCCCACACTGGAGCCTCAACTAGTGCTTCGAAGTCTAAGGGTTTTTCATGCAATTATTCAATGTGTCTAAAATTCTCGTGCCATAGGTCAAGGTGAGGGCAACAGAAAGAACAGAAAGGTTGGGGCACTTATGGGGTTCACCAGGGCCCCTCTAACCCTCCAAGGTGCACACACAGGTTAGGACAGGTGCTCCAGGGGGACCCCAAGAAGAGCTAAGTGGTAATGTTTTAAATTCACTCCCCTCTCCTCCTTCTGACATTCACGGTCCTGTTTTTTCTTGCACATTTCCTGCAAATTCCCACGAGGGCAATTCCCAATTCTGCAGCGACTTCATCCTTCATTAACCATTAGACTCTTCAGATGATGTTTTCAACTCAAGGCCTCTACTATGATGGGAAGGTAAGAAAAAAAAATAGGACTTTAACTTGCAACACTCACATCACCTTCTTTCCCAGGAAGAGCTGGTTACGCTTGTCCTCTAGACCTTCCCTCAAAGCCTCCTGTGCTCGTACGTGAGGCTTTGCAGACAGTGATAGATCTAGGGTGTGTGAATGTGGATGAAGGGTGTGGGAAGTAAATCAGCCACTGTCTGGCTCAGTGGAGTTCTGGGTGTAAGAGGAAGCAACACCCTAGGTGTGGGTGGCACCAATCGTAGGCTTGCAACCTGGATGGAATAGAGAAGAAAGAAGCCAGGCTCCCTGGGAGGTGGTTCCTGCTGGCCCTACCACAGACTGTTTCTCCCTCTGCCATGGACCTAAACTTCGACAAACCATGAGCTCAAATAAATAAACCTCTCCTCCTCTGACCGGTGAGGGTCAGGTATTTTGTTTCAACAATGAGAAAAATAATGAAGACACCTTGAATACAACAGCCTCAAGGTTGTGAGTACTTTATTATAATCACATGGGAAGTGAATGCAAAATTAGGAATTCTTTTTACAAAATCTTACATCATTTCTAACAAGTGTCTCATAAGCAAGTGAAGTTATTATCATTGATTCGTAAGCTCCTCATGTGTTTGGTTCAAAGCACTTTACATGAGATGTATACCCCAAAAAGAGAACATAGGTGGTTAAGTGAAGAAAATCACTAATCCATAGCTTAAAGGCTCTTGTGCCCTGACTGAATATGGTTAAGTTAGAGTACACTTTATTTGGTAATAACAAATGGCTTACACATGGCAGGTATTTGATTTATAAAATCACGGTCAGGACTCTCAATATACTTCCTCCTTTATTACGATAAACAAGAGGTGGAACATTCGAGGCCACTGCTGCAGCATGGTAGATTTACACTGCTTTTTAAGACTGTGTCACTGCCAGGAGGTGGAAGAATAAGGCAACGCCAAAAGCAGTAGGAAAGAAAATGGGGGCCCATGGAAGAGATGAACAGGCCCGTTCTATGCAAAGTACCATTGGCACAGTAAGACCAGGACAGCGCCAGCGCAGCCATCACGCAGAATTTACACAATTCAAGTCTTAAGATTCTTTTCCTAACAGACATTTTCTTGAGTCAAGAGATGAGAAGAGGAAACTTACCTGCTTCACTTTCCTGGGCCCCAGATGCTACCATAGCACCTTGTATTCAAAAGGTGCAAAATAATCACTTAATTAAAAATCTCTCCAGCCAGGGCATCTCCAGGAAAGTCTAAGTAGCTTGTTTTTGTGATTATGCCCACAATCAAACTTTCTCCAGTGGGAACAGCAGTGATTTAGCAAATATTTACATCTTCACGTCAGCGTAAGGCAGTGAATATGGAAGGTGTCATTCCCTGTTCAAGGTGTGTTGTCAGTTAAAAGAACGAGACGCTTCGAAAGGTAACGAACACTTCTCGTTCTTCATGAATCGTTACCGTGGCATCATGGTAGGACCAGGCCTATCCTATAAGCCCCATTAGACAGACAAAAAACAAGGCTTGGAAAAGTAAGATGTACTTCCAAGGTCTTCTCTTCCCTTGATCTTCCTGGCCACAGTGACTTTCCCAACAGCCTCCGCTCCCACTGTTTCAACTGTACCGCCTGACAGAGGACGGGCGCTCACCGTTGTATCACAGTGATACAACACGCCCCTCTGGGCTACTTCCACAACTGGGCCAGGTTCCACATATATATTCCCTCCTGATGATAGCTGGGAAGAGAAGTTCTCCAGGGCCTAACCACAGGCTTCACTCTGCAACTCCGGGACAGGGGCCCGCATCTGCTGCGTTCTGGGGAGGCTGTGCTGTGTGAGCCAGGAATGGATTCTTGAGGCTGGGATCCCCACAGCTCGAAAAGGCCAACAAGCCCAGGGCCAGGACTGCATCCCATATATCTTCCGAGAAATCAGATGCTGGTAGGACCCCAGAGTTGGAAGCCACTTTATTTTAGGAATAAATCTGTCATAAAGAACTCACTGTGAGGTTGAGCTAGCTGCTCCTCAAGCCACTGATTTCTCCATGAGCTACTCTCTAGAAATAAGTTTCTGGACTAATTCTGTTGATCTTTTCCACTCAGAAAAGTAATGTGTTATCTCCAGAAAACTGATTTTATCAACCTTGACAGTAGTGATGCCTTTAGTATCACAGTAGCCAGAATCTTCACTGTATTTTTACTGTTTCAAGATTATGCTTGAAATGATTCTCTGGACATGAGACTCACACTTTGATAAAATGGATCTTAGATCAATGTGTGTAAGAGTACCCAGATATAATTCTCTAGAAAGAGAATTCCTATTTTATTTTTTTTATATTTTTTATTTTTTGCAAACAATTTTAGGGGCAGGGTGTTAAACTGAAATTTCACAAGATTGACATTATTGCTTAAAGTGCTTGAATTGGTTACATTAAAAAACTAAGGTACCGATTATTTTAAATAAAAACTACAAGTCTTTTTTTTTTTTAGCAACAAAACCAAGTGAATGCCACACAAATACAGTAACTATTTTTGTTATACAGAAATGGGAGCCAAAAATAAATTAATGAGATACTAGGAAACAGAAATTTAATTAGGCAGAAAATAGGAAATAATTTTTGCTACCCCATGCCACTTACATGAGTTAATAACAATAGTGCTACTAAATGCTTTGACCATGTAATAGCCAAGGAGGGCAAAACATTTAGTGCACAGTGTTTTCATACACATGAATATACAAAGTTGATCAAAATGCAATGTTGGAAGATAAAATCCGTCTGTAATAAAGCTACACTCCAATATCTAAAATAAGCCCTAACTGCCAATCAGCACATACTTCCTTGTTAGGCGTGCCCATAAAATGAAGGGTATTCAGGAAAATAAATGCACAGGGACCATTTCTTTCATGTTTTCCCACTTCATCTTAAAACCAAATTATACCAACCAAGCCATAAAATCAAGTACGACTGGCTTCCTATTCAAACCAGCAGCCCGATAGATAGTGATGTTCTTCGCTCTCTTCACACCAGTCCACTTTGTATTGCCTTGGAATGGATGATGCATCAAGACGACAGGGCTAGATGTCAGCATTTGCTCAAAATTTGCTTTCAAACAAAAGACTTTAGCATACTGTACCATAATCCAGACATAAAACTAAGTAACCAATAAAGCAAATATTTATTTTCTTCAAGCGTAAAATACTATAACTCATGCTCAACACCCAGCAATTACAGAAATACAGCAGGCCTGCTCACTCCTGCTGGAAAAAGACACACAAAACCCTGGCCATTGGAAAGGGAGTATTGCTGAGCCTTTGTGCTATCGCTGTGACTGTGGGATGGCCTAGCATACCCCATAGGATTCTCTGCTCTATGCTAGGAATGGAGACGGAGAATAACAAAATGTGCATGCTTCTGTCTTTACATAAAGAGAAATGACTCGGGGGGGGGGCATGTAGCTGCCTCAAGTTTGCTTTTTTAATTAAAGAGAGGAAGAGGTAAGAAATGATCAGATAGCTCTAAATTTTTTAAAGCTGATGGAGTGTTGATAGAAAAATGTGTTTTAGTATTTTTCGAATCCTCTTTTCTTGTATCACATAAGAATTTGAATGTCTGTGCAATATTTTCCACATTTATTTTTTTATTATAAAAAATCTATCCATCTTTTTTCATTCCAAAAATCTATCCATGAATACTAAATTTTAACTGACTCTATTAAAAGCAACTACTTCAGTTAAAATCACTGGGGGAAACTTTTCACATATTCAAAACAGGAAAGAAAAATGCACTGAACTTATGACTTGGCATTGAATTATTATTTCCACAGGCCTAAAGTTGAAACAATTTTATCTAATAAATTAGCTTCGAGAGTGGTTTCAAAGATAATTTTAATAGATCCTTTTCTTATGAATCAGTTCCAAATATATTAGAGTTCAACCATCATGTTCTTAAACTTTGTAACTTGCAGTCAAATATATGGGTTATATATAGTACAAACATTTCCTTACACCAATCACTTCTTTTGGAAAGTGACTTTCCTTTAAAGAATACAGACTCACCTCCTAGGTAACTGACTACAGAATGTTTCATGGCGAAAAAAGGAGAAGCTATTATAAATATGAATTTGCCTCTTATCAAGGCAAGATACATTTCTGTTACTTGTATGAAACAAAAACATGAAGATCACCCTGTTTTGTCTTCTCCAGTGAAGAGTAAAACGTTTCACTTCAAGCATGAACAAATGAAATGTTGGCATGCTTCAGTTCTGAGCAACAAACAGTTCAAGATATTTAAAAAATAAGAAATCCAGTTTTATATCTAGATAAAGTGCTATCCTCTTTATGGTTACAAAATGGTCACTAACATTGTCAATTTTAGTTCACATTATGCCAAGAGTTTGCATGTTTGTTCGCAGATGTATTAGGTAACAAAGTCATGTTCACAGTATATTATAGTGTGTGGAAGTCAACCGGCTTCCCAGAGAAAGTCAAGACCTATGACTCATAGTATTTGTAGGAAACCAAAAACCAGCTCAACAGCAAAACACCAAATTGACCCTTTTAATAAGAGGTACCAATACTCAGATGCTCTAATAAATACATATATAACAAAAGTGGAAAAAGTAAAAGTACCTATAGTGAGATGAGGTTCTTCCACAAAACTGTCTTGTCAAGCATTCTAGGAGTCTGAGCCAGAGAAACAGCTGCCATCTTGTTTGTTGCTCCACCGGCCGCTAACACTTCTGCTGACCCACCTCGTGCCCGCTCACTCCAGCACTGCTTCCAGCCAGTGTTCCAGTTTAGCCTTGGAACTTGCCAGTGCCTCAGTAAGCAGACTGAGTATGCTAAAAAATCAGGCTGATGGGGCGGCTGGTGGTTATAAAGGAGCAGTAGTACCACTGCCCTAGACTTGGAAGGATGGGGAGACGTGCCTGAGGCAGTCGACCTGGGGTCTCGGCCCTGGGACCACAGACTGCAAGACATCAGCAGGATTGGAGAGGCAGCTTGACCGCTTAGCAGTGCTGGGTATGGGGTAAATACAACTCACAGGACCTTACAGAAGAAAAGTGTCACTAAAAATGAACAGCATCGAGATAGTTTCCTGAAACTTGGTTTTTGTAAGAAGACAAGAAGAGCGTTTTTTTTTTACTGTCCACAGAAACTTGTCCTCTTGGCTTTGCCTGCCCTGAGCTCCATAACTTCTTAGCCCCTGGGATTCTGTGGCCAGATCAGCACGCCCGGTGCGGATTCTGGCCACCACGCACAGCTTCTTTCCATCCTGCTCTAAGTGAAGGATGGTTTTTAACATCAAGGTTACTCACTTTTAAACATTTTCCCTCTGCACAAACTTAAAGCTATAGTTGCAGCCCTAAGGTGAACATCTACCCAATTCTTCTGTCCTTCTGTCAGATAAGCTAGAAGTGTGTAGCAATGTTTCTGGGGACAAGTTAAAGGAGTGGATTGAAAGGGGACCCCAGAAGTTTGGTAAACACTCAAAACAGACCCTGACATTCCCTGGAAATGTCATTTGAATCTAGCCAGACAAAAGAAGTGGCATGCCATTCACCCAAATCTTCAAATTAGCAGCTGTTACTCATACGAATCTTATGACAATCTGATTGCAGTTAACTCTACCTCAGACCAAAATAAAACCAAGAGTAGTGCTCGTATGTAAAACAAGAGGAGAAAGTTTAACACAGCCAGACCATTGAGACTCGGAGTGATAACATTAGTGGGCCACTGGGAAAGAAGGAGGACTGTGGAGGAACTGGGTAATCGTGCTTTGAACAATGCCCCCCACTTGAATTAGTCCCACGGTTCTTTAAGTTACTCTCTTGACTGGTAGAATAAAATATATCCAGATTCTGAATTTTTTGATATATCTGATGTCAGGCCATAGAATTCTTCAATAGCTTGAGCATCTATTTTCTGCAGTGAAGAAAAGAGAAAACAATGTCATTATTTAACATGATTCCTAGGGAAAGGAAAACTAATGGACAATGTAATAAAATGGAAGAAGCACCAGCTGTTATATAATCACAAGTAGGAACTTTGGTACCAAATGGATCCCTCACAGACTCAAAGAAGGACATCATCACCCTGGCTGCTGATCACCAGAGAGGAGAGCCACCCTCTCATCCATCAGCAACCAGACTGCACATTCTTGAAGAGGCCAGGAATGCTCTCAAAATGGTCAGTTGGAAGGTCTGGGAACAATCTTTAGTCATTTCTTAATCCATTCAGGCCCCGAGAGTTCATTTCCTTTACTACCACCCCAGTGGATTAAAATAGCTCACATCTTTTGAGTGTAACATTTGCTCCAGCTGGTATTCCTATACAACAAAATCAACATGTGAAATGCTTTGGCATAAGGTAAAGATTTCCAAACCAAACAGATCAAAAATATATCTGTATTTTAAATCAACACAATCAGTACAGGAAAACTGGCTGTAATAAAAGAATTTTAGTACAACTATGAAATCTATTACTTGACCTGTTGTACAGAGACCCTGGGTCATGGTAGGAATTGTGACTTACAGTGGCATCAAGGTGTAACGATGCCATCTAGATGGCTTGATCGGTTAACAAGAACAGTCGGCCACAATCACACACTCTCCCCGCCCACGGGGAAGGGGATTAGCATGCCATTTGTTTTGACAGAAATATGAAGCTTTCAAGTCAGATTACGGAACAACTGGATGATTTTAGGAAACATACACATCCGCCTCACATCTCATCAATACCATCTTCCTATTAAGGAAAAGCTTCATACCAACCTCTACGATGTCATCGTCAAACAAGAGCCAGAAGCCGTGACTTTTCACAATGGTAATATAATGCCCACGATTAGGGCCACTGGAAGAGAATTAAAAAAGGAAGACACTGAGTAAATATTTACTTCTTTATAAAAACTACTTAGCTATTTATTAGCATTGACTCTCTATGGGGAAAAAAAAACTAACATGATCAGGATAAAGAACTTGGTAGAGCCTGGCATGGTGGAACAGACAGTCTTAGCTACTTGGGAGGCTGAGGCAGGAGAGTCATTTGAGCCCAGGGATCTGAGACTCCAGTCTGGACTCATGGATTATGGAGGAGCACCTGGGTGCCAGAACCAGGATTGCCACAGGAAATAAGGCACATGGAAGGGACGACTTTCAAGGACTCGGGGGCCAGTGGGGAAGACAGACGTTCAAATCCAGCAAATACTAACAAACAGCTATTTCCAGCTATCAGGAATAAAAACAATGAATAAAGTAAGTCCCTACTTTCCAGGGACTTGGTGTTACGATTCTTCCAAAGTTCACGTGTTAGAAATTTCTGTCCCAACACAATAAGCATCAAGAGGCAGGACCTTCAAGAGTAATGACTGTTGTTATCCTGAGAGTGGCTTTGTTACAAAACCACGACCCGCGTCTTCTTGGTGGTTTTACATGCTATCCCCATGTGACACTTTCTGCCGTGTTGTGACTGGAGGGAAGAAGGCCTCACCCGGTACAGCCCCTGGATCTTGAACCTCTCAACCTACAGAGTTGTGAGGCAGAGGAACTCCATAGAAATTACGCCACCTGTGGTGTTCTGTTACAGCAGCACAAAAGAGACGGAGCCACTGAACATTCAGTACATGCTCATGTGTAGTAAAGAAGGGAAAGCAGGGTAGCGGGAGGCAGTGTCAGGAAGAGAAGGAATCATCGGACGGAAGGGAAGCCTTCTCTGGAGGAGATTAGTGCAGAAGGAAACTCCCCTGAAGGAAATGTGGGGCAGACAGTGGCCGGTGATTGGTCCATGTGACCGTGTGACTGACAGAAGCTTCAGGAACAGGGGACAATGGGTGGAAAGTCTGCAGTGAGGTTAGTACTTGGTGAATTCACCGGACAGCCTGGAAGCAGAGGGGCTGGCGCTGAGTGAGGGTCGGGGGAACCAGAGCTGGAGAGGAGGGGGAGGGGAGGACGGCACAGGGGGTCCCACTGTCAAGACTGCAGACGTCATGCGGAGGGAGCCAGGGAGCCAGTGGGGAATTCTGAGGACTGGTGTTAACAGATCCTAAGCCCTAATCAGGAATGAGGGCCTTGAGGCAGAGGGAAACGCTGCACAGTACAGAAACAAGGACAGGGAACAACTGCTACTTTGCAGCTATGTTAAATTTACATGAGGGGAATTCAATCCTCTGTCTTGACCTCTTGGGTTTCCCTCTTTTTTTATTAGTGCAAATACAGTCATCATGGGGATGTGGTACACAGAGAGAGTGCACCGGAGCCTCTTCAATGCACCGCTAAAGGGGAAACGCTGAGTCCAGACCCAATCCCCCTTAGTCGGCTTTATTTCAGCACAAGATCCTGCAATACCTTCCCCTCCTGACGCTCTGCCCTCACCCGGCTTTCTCCTTACTGCTTGTACCACCCCTCAAGGCGGATGAAATATTTAATGGCTGCCAGCGAGCTTCTGTGCTCAGCGTCATTCTGTCCCATAGCCCCAAGCTCCTGCAGCAGGGCCCGTGCCATCGCTGGTCGTGCTCACTTGAGGATTCTCCGACCTAGGCACAGAACCCAGGCAACAGGAGTTCCATCCCCAGAAGCCGCTCCCCTCCCCATGCTGGCCAGCCTGGCCCAGGGGTAGAATCTGAAGCGTCCTGGTCAGCATCATGTGTGACTTGGCATCATGTCACTCCCAGGGCTGCGTGAACCTCGCACGGCCATTACACAAACTGCAGATTTGAACCCAGTCTCCCGCAGGCCCTCCACAGCCCCCAAACGTCCTCCCAAGGATCAGACTCAGTCACCTCAGAGATCCAAGCTGAAGTGCCCTGTGCATACACAGTGCCTCTCTATCCTCTTACCCAGCTTCCCTGGCACACAATCACTGGCACTTTCAGTGCCCACCCACACCAGGCTCTGCATGCCCCAGACAACCAGAACGCCCCCAGGCGGGGTCCCCCCAGTGGTCACGGCTGGGTCCCTTAACTGGGTTCCACAGCACTCCTCAGAAGGATGACTGGCGCACAGCTGACCAATGAATGTCCCTCTTTGAGATATAAGAAAAAGTCCTGTGACTTGAAGCTGATACACCCAGCATGAAACATGGGGTGCAGCAGATGTGAAACTACGGCTTCAGATACCGTCCGTCTCCGTGCAGAGTAAAGAAATCAGCCTGAGCCCCACATCTACATGCGCCCCGGGCCGCACGCGGTGCTCATCTGCTGGGGTGGCGGGGAGCAGAGACCACGCTCGCTCTGAGCAGCAATCTCAGGTCAGGTCTCACCCTGGCAGCGGAGAGCTGCTCCTGTCCCACAGAGAACCTGCGCCTGTCCCCAGTGAGCAGACAGCTAACAGGGAGATGTTCAATGCACTTTCCACACATATACCAACAATAGGACTTTTTCTAATGCCACAGGGACTCTCAGCAAAACACTTTGCTTCTCCTTAACTAGAGGCCTTCTCTATTTCTGATTGGATATACTTATTGGAGAATGTGAGAAAAAAAAACCCAAAAATGTTTGTTTAAGGAATGTTTCTAAGAATAGCTTTTTAATCACTCAAAATGCCATACATTTATTAAATCTGATTTTTTTTGTTTTTAATTGTTAAGTTATATACTTTAAAAGACTTTTAAGATCATTCTATATGTGATCTGGCATTTTAAAAAGTAAAATTACAGGGCTGAGGATTTAGTTCAGTGGCGCTGCCGCCTGTCTTGAAAGCATAAGGTTGTGAGTTCAATCTCCGATCCTGCAAAAACAAATACATACACACATACACACACACATACATTTTAGTATATACATACTAAAATGACAGCATAAATTCCTACTTCTCCATGTTATTTAAAACTCACCACAAGTATCAATGCTACCCAATGAAGATTTATTAAATTACTTGCCTTTCAACAGAACATCTGGATTAACCACTACGGCAATGCTACTGCTCTCATGTGTGTGTCTAAGTGTGTCCACAGACAGTCACATCACATGATTTCATCTTATCCAATGGCAGTTTCAGATCAGCACACTTTATGACATTACACAGTGAAATCAGGTAACATCACATGTAGAACACAGCCCCACTGTTAAGTATAAATTCTGTATGTTTTGAGGATGACTAATAGAAGTTTGGATGACACTGTCAAAACTACTGAGTGTCTCACCCCTACAAGGGTAAAGCTGGGTGTATTTCTTTTGCTTGTTTGTTTGTTTGTTTTTTGGGGGATTAAACTCAGGACCTTGCACTAGTCAGGCAGGTGGCAGCACCACTGAGCTACATCCCTGGCCTGAGCTGGATATATTTCAGCAAAGAAACAAGCCCTGCATTTATCATGCGCACCTGGTTCCAGCCCGCCTTTACCTGCCACAGTGAACGACCACGGCAACCAGGTCATACATGCGGTCCAGGTTCACGGCATCGCTGGAGGTGTTGAAGAGCCGGAGCTCCAGAGGGAAGACCACGCGGTAGGACAGCTTCGTGTACCTATGCAGCTGCTCCATGTATTTGAACCGCTTCAGGTGCAGGGCCAAAATCATGGGGAGCTTTTTTACCCTCATCCTAAGAAACCACACAACAGAAAGTCAGTTGAGACCAATGCCTGTCGGAGAGAGAACACACCGTCATCTGGACGAACAAGAGCAGAAAGGGGTTGAGCGCCCTGACGTCCAGCAACGAGCCAAACAGTTTGCAAGAAGGAAAGTTCACTCGTCAGAGGTGTGTTGACTTAGACTGTATCCTCAGCTAGAGGAAGCGAGGCAGAGAAAACCACAGTAGTGTGTTTTGGGGCAAAGCAACCTTCTAAAACTTCGGTCCCTATAAAAACATGACGTGCTGTTGCCACCTGTCAGGGGTAGAATGTATTTGGCTAATCCACCCCTTGGGTCACTGACAGGAAGACTGATAGCTTCTGAGAAGAGGAACTGGGAAGAGGTCAAGTCTGACAGCTAGAGACAGAACGTCCTGTTCTGAGGGGGACCCAAGGAAGCTGTGAGCACACACACTAGGGCTCCCCGCACAGAGAGGCCCGGGATCCTCTTCACGCCTGCCTCTTGTGCGCATGTGCAGGTTATTTCCCTTTTTGTGGTTCTCACTTTCTTCATTTATAATGCAGGAGTTGCCTGGGGGCTACATTTCCCAAACGAGGCTTAAGAGACCACTGGAGATGTGAACAGAGGCGCTGGTCTGATGGCTACATCTGAACAAGGCCACTTCCTGTTTGTGGCCTTCCAAGTACATCGGTGCACTGAAGGGCTCAGAAATCACGCACCTAAGAAGCTCGTTCGGGTTTGTTTCAAGCAGCACGTCCCAAGCTCCCATAAACACGAAACGCTTTTCTCACTGGATGACCGCTGGTGGCGGCCCTAAGAGCTTCTACAGATAGCACTCCGGGAAGAGAGGGGCTTCCGGTTCCCGTCCGGGGACCCCGCACCGTAGGTATACTCAAACTGTAAATGCTGTTCAGCTTGTAAACATTGCAATGCACACTCTTGAAAAAGACAAACTTTCAGGAGAATAAGATAAAACTCTGTTCATAAAGATAAGTAAAATAAAAACATTCATAAAAATAGAAGAACTACAGGAGGTGTCCTATTCGATAGGAGTATGTGACATTTTAATGTATAGAGCCTTCAGAGCTATAGAAAAAGCACCTTCATGCCACACAGGCAGACCTGGACCTGTGGCTGCCTCGGAAGACTGACTGTTAGGAAGGAAAGCAGAGATGGGTCCCCGTCCTCCCATGAGAAACATCACCCACCACCTGCCTGCTAACTGCAGCAGCGAGTGATCGTTTCTCAGCTCTGAAGCATGGGTCTAAGCAGGAGGGCCAGGGAGGCTCAGGGGAGAAATGATTTTAATCTTGGGTCTGGATCCCAAACCTCCCCCAGGCTTTAGCAACAGTGAGCTCCTGTGAGCTACTATGAACACTCCAGAGACACCAGCAAGATAAATTTCACTCTCCGGAAAGCTCCTTGGGATGATTAAAATGTCAAGCTTCTTGGCCCATGGGGCAGATAAAGGGGGACAACTAATCTCAGATCCTCCACGGACTATGATCAGCAACTGCTGGTAAAACGATGGGGAAGGTCGAGTCCTGTGTTCAGTCTGGAACACAGTAACTTCCTTATCATCTCTGCCCGCAACTCACGCGCTCTCAACTCACGCGCTCTTGACTCCCTTACAACTTATTAAAAGTGGATTCTTAAAAATCTCTGTAAATAAGAAGTCCCAGTATCTAAATAATACAATAATATATGGTACTTTACCTACTGTGTGGTATGTTCCTTGCTAAGTACTTTATCCATGTATCTTAAATCCTAAGAGGTGAGTGACTACAGCTGACCCCCACTTGTTTACCCAAGGATGTGCACATAGCAGCCCACAGTCTCTGAGTGGCTGACGGAAGCACAAACTGCCGGACAAATGGACAATTACCAAAGACAGCATCCCCGTGTGCGTTCTGCTGCTGATGACGCAGAGGGCCCCCAAAGCTCCAGGGAGCGAAGTTCAAAGCCACACCTGTCGCGCACTAGCCCGGGCCCTCCTCGCGACGCAGAGCCGCGCCCAGCTGAGCTCGTCACGCACCTTTTCTGGGCCTCCTGTTTGCTGCAACATGTCTCGCAGTAATACTTTTGCTCACTGCACAGTGTTTCTGTGTTGCTGAAGTCTCTGTAAAAAAAAAAAAAATTTTCTTTTTACAGCTTTTAAAAAGTCCAAATATACTCAGTATACTACGTTTTAAACCCTTCTATTAGCTGAAGGGTGATTTTTAACTCAAAATAAGGAAAGCAGTCATCAGAAATGGTCCTTCTTGAGACTAGTGGCTACAGATACCATTGCAGCATGTATACTACACTGGGTTTTCAAATATAACTTTATAGGGGATATAAACAGATACAAACTAGAGTTTCCAACAGATTCAGGAGACAGGCCCAAAATTTAACAACGGACACTAGTAAACTGGCTATTAACGATTATATCATAAAAATACCCTCTCATAAAAACAGACCCTAACACTGTAAGTCGGGTTAAAAAAATAATCACATAAACCACGAGGTGACATTATTGTGCAGCTAATGAAAAATGGTATGTCTCAGACCTATCTTTTTAAAGAGCCGAAGGGGAAATAATGCAATTTACGTCATATACAAGTTCTCTTACATTGAGCTAAGCAAACCCCAGGTTATAGGAAGTAACGGTAGCCTAGCCCATTCCTGCTTCCACCACTTCCTACCTCCCCAGAGCAAGAAAACTTTGGCCAGCTCTTTGCAAGAACAAAAGCCATTGTGTTTGTTCTACGAGTGCTCATCTTATCATAAGGTTTTATTCTACGACTCATAGTTTTCATTTTTCAAATGTCATGCCCTTTCATTCTTTTCTGGTTGTAGAGCTTCTCTTAACATTTCTGTGGTTTGCTTCAAAAGGCTGAAAAGAACATCCAGAATAATAATAATACCCTACAGTCCTGAACAGCGTCTGTGACATTTCCTTAGTCATAGTGTCCTGGCACCAGAACAGTCAGATTTTAGTAAATAGAAAATGACATTTAAACAGTGTTAATGACTCCACTGCTCACACAGAACCTATCAAAAAAAAAGATTGTCCATAACACATCCTGAACACTCACTGACAGTCCTCTGGGAGCCCCTGGGGATTCCCAGGGTAGCTGTCCTCACGTAGCATGCAGTTTACGGAGCCATGCACAGGGGCCAGTGCTGCTTACACATACAACATGGCACAGAACTCCCTGTGACAGCTTCCTCAGTGGCTACATAAAACATCGGAATATACTGAAGTTGCCCCTACAGGAAAAAAAAAAGCATAGGAATCGCCGCAATCCCAGTAAGAAGAAAGGTTGAGGCAGGAAGACCACAAGTTCAAGCCCTGCCTAGACAACTTAAGAGACCCTGTTTCAAAAGAAAAATCAAGGGCTGGGGTTGCAGCTCCCTGTGAAGGCCCTGGTTCAACCTCCACCACCACAAACACACAAGGGATAAAAGCCAAACTCCTCTGCACAGGGATGGTCATCAGAAGGCACTTTGCCTCCTCTCTGATCCAGACACGCCGGCCGTGGACTGCACTCTTCCTGCTCTAGGACCTCGCAGGGGCTCGTTGCTTAGCACTGACCTCCGCCCCCCAAGCCTCCACAGCTGCAGGGCCCTCTGGTAAGAGCTCAGTGTACTGTTTGGTCACCCAGCCCCATCATGTTGCTGTCCTCAGTGTCCGCACCCCACCTGAAACCTCTGCATCTCACCTGCCTGCCTCTCGCACGCTGCTGCCTCGGCCTGACTTACAAGGGCAGCACTCAGATCTGAACGGATGAACCAGCAGAATCAGATCCAAGGAAAAGCAAAGAAGAAGAAGAACAAACTCCAGCTGGGGTAAATTCAGGAAGTTCCCCCAAAGGGCAACGACCCAGTCATGTTCTCCGACAGGGACTATGTGCCGGGGTTCAGGAGTCAGGGAGCTGCAGTGCCACGGAGGCTGACACAGACATCGGGTACATGGGAGGTATCAGCTGCCGTGCAAGCTTCGGCCTCAAGGTCATCACGAGGCACTAGAGCCCCGCAACCAGGTCTCAACAAGAACAAGACACAACTGAGCAATACCACTCTGGGTAGTGCAGAAGAGGAAGAAATAGGGGTTGGGGTCAAAAGCCAAAGGAACTATTAGAAGACAGTTATATTCAGCTTTCAGATTTCAAGTGTTTGATGCATAACAGACCCCAACTTAGCTGGATGGATACTTGCTTTGAGTAACTGCTGCGAAATCCTGACCAGGGAAGGGAAGAGAGGGGAGGGGAGGGGAGGGGAAAGGAATGTGGACAATGATGGACCCTTACAGTTGTGGAATGCCCTCCAACAAATCTCTTTTGCTAAAGAATAAGAATAACTAAGGAGAGGCTGGCAAGAGTGAGGAATTAAGTGCTTTTTTTTTTACTGGAACGTTTCACAAAAACATTCCTTGTAGATACTCTCCCCCAAATGCAGAGACTGTACAGGGTGAGCATCTCTAATCCCCAAATCAGAAGCGCTTCTGGTCCCATGCACTTAAGTGATACCCAACCTGTGCTCATTGAAAAACTCAGTGTACAAACTGAGTGTACAAATTCAGTGTACAAATTCACTGTCCTGCCCAGGCCCAGAGGACTGGAGGCCTGGTGCCAGCAGGGGCAGGGTCACCCTCTCATGCTTCAGGGGTGAGAAACGGAAAGTGAGGGAAAGAGGCTGACCTCAGCAGAAAACTGAGGCAGAGCAAGTCTGTCTGCTGGAGGCAACAGCTGCTGGAATAAGAGGGTGACAAAGGGGGAGGAAGTTTTCAGGGAGGAAGTCAAGGCGGAGGCTCTTTCTCACACTTGGGATGAATTACAAAACCCCTGAGACAAGTTTAGGGAAAATGCTCTTTGTGTTTCTTTTTACATAAAAAAAAGTCTTAGTAGAAATCAAACACTACATAAAGATATACTTCAGGAAGAAATCTGATACACACATATTTTTATAAAGGACACTACACAACTGTACTGACATATATAAAAAGTCTTTATGAATAGACAGTGAGCTCGTGCAGGGCATGGGTTTCCTCCAGGGTGGAGACAGCTTCCTGTCCAAGTTAACATCTGTATTCCAAGCACGTTCAGTTAGAATCTTCACCAATTCAACACAATAGTTCAAAAACTCACTTGGAAAAAAACCTCTCAAGCCATGTGTCCTGGTAATTTTCACATCCCTCATGTGGAAACTGATATTTGGTGAGGAACACACGAGGTAAACTGATGTGGCTGCCCCGGCAGTGCCAGGCCATGGGGCAGTGGCAGTGCCATGCCCTGCTCACCCTCTCAGAGCTGAGAAGATCAAGACACACTTAGACCCCTGCGCCTGTTCTGGGAAACTGGGCTTGAAAATGTAAAGCAGAGCCTGTCCCAGCTGCTCATCAGAATGACCAGCGATTGTTTAAAAACTACCTTAAGCCACACTTGGCGGCATACACCCATAATCCTAGCTGAGGAAGAAGGATCACCATGAGTTCAAAGCCAGCCTGGGATTCACAGTGAGGTTCAGGTCAGTCTAACCCTGTCTCAAAAAGAAACAGAAACTGTCTGAATATTCAGTGGCTTCCCTCCCTTCTACCCTCAACCCAAAAGTTACAACTGAATCCTGCCATGTCTGTTTTCAAACTTCCCACAGGGTCTGGTTTCCCTGCTGGGCTGAGACCCTGTCCCAGTGCAGCCCATACGCTGGAGCATGTCAGAGCCACTGGAGCCTATCAGACTGCAGGTTCTGCTCCACTTTGAGGGGAGACCTGAGACTCTGTGCTGCTAATGAGACCCCAGGGAATGTCTGTTTGAGTAGCAAAGAGCAAAACACAGGTCCTTGAACTTGTGTGGCACTGTTATTGGCTGCTCAGGTCTGTATCACTCCCTGCTCCAAGAACTAAAGATCTGTGGTTAAAAAAAAATGCAGAGTATCTATTCAAAGCCAGCTGCCAAGGAGATGGACAGAGGCCTCTTACTACCTCACCAGCTTGAGGTGTGAAAGGATGTTTATGGAAGGAGCTGGAGGAAGAAATACAACGAGACAGCAGGCAAGAACCAAACCCCAACCTCCAAAGGCTCATCCACCTCCTCTTTCCTCCAGGGGTGCCACAGCTCTGTCCAGTCTGGGCGATGAAGTGAGGAGGAAGAAGAAGTTTGGAGAAGTGCCTGGTCCCTAAAAGAAAAAAATCTTAAATTTGAACGATCTGTTTAGCAGTATCAGAATCACCAAAACATCAATTAAAGATAGAGCTTTAGTGACACTGAGGTTCCTGCATATAGCCCAGGCTCTATTTTTATCAATTTCCCAGCTGATTCTCAAGAACCACTGACTCAAATATTAAAGATAATTTTAAAAAAGAAATCGATAAGTCAGGCTATGTGTCAGATACTAAGAAACACCACACTGAATTATGAATATTAACCTAAATGGAGACAAGTCAGAAAAACCAATAGAGAAGCAGTAGGAATGGATGTATCCATTAACTTAGTACATAAAAAATGAGAAGAAAAGGAATTTCTTTCAAAAGAGATTAACCTTCAAGTGGAAGAGCTTCAGGGGAATTTGCAGATGCTTCCTCTTACACCTGGCTGACACTCCCCGACACACACACACACAGACACACACAGAAACACACACACACACACACACACACACACACACACCAGGAAAACAGGGATATTGAGGGAGTGGGAGATGCGAAGGGGAGGGGAAGGTGCTCTTTCAGCATGCAGCACTCTGAAGGGAGGGGGTTCTGTGAAGGAGCCACACAAGGGAAGAGGCCTTGGAGCAGAGGAGAAAGCACACCTACCGGCCCTGCAAGAACAATTAAGATAATCTCTGCAGCTTTAAATTTCTACCTGAGGGCAGCCCTGAGCTTTTCAAAAAGAACAAAGAAACTTTCTCCGAACTCCTGCTGTCTTACAAATGGCTAACCTTGCTCAGGACACAGAACCACATGAAATGATACTAGAACGATATGAGTACAGTTACTCATATCATGCACCTACATCTTCTCTGGACCTATATCCTGAAAAACACTATTTATATAATTTCTCTGGGACAGAAATTCAATAAAAATTCATTGTAATCCATCATCTAAAACGCTTCTGGAAGAATGAAACAGGGATCTTCAAATACGACAACTGTAGCTTTCTTTTTTAAGAATAATTAAAAAGATGAAAGCAAGAGCGTATCACAAGAGATACACAGACATGATGTTTAAAAAGAAAACTCATAAAATTCTAATTTTAAAAACAAAAGAAAGCAAATTAAATTATGAACGATGCCAAGAAAGGTGCTTGTCTTACCTTCTCTTTGGTCTCACAGGTAGGTAAAAGGAAAAGCTAAAGAATCTGATAACTTCTGGTCCCTGGGTCTGGCCTGCACTTCCGGGAGGGGGTGGGGAGCCTGAGGGCTGCCACCCAATCAGAACTCTGAATGGTGGATCCCAAGTTAGCAGGCTTCTCTTTAGGTGTGCATGTGAGGGGAGCAGAGGGGAGTAGGCCAAGGTCTAGTTTAGAGATGATGTGAAATGGGAGCGGGAGGGTATTCATATTTCAAAGGCATTTGGGGAGTAGTCCCTATGCCCCAAGCCCAGCACTAACACTTCCAAGCACTGCTGGCTAGCCTGCATCAGGCAGTACTGGCTCATCTCAAAACTGCAGCTGCTGCTGCTCTGACAAGCCCGAGGGTTTCCTAGAAAACACGGGAAACAGTCGGCCTTTATCCCATTCCCTCATCTTGATCGATGCTGCTAATATCTTCACTTTTTCATACGCTACAATCATAAAATCTTGAGGAGACCAAAACTGGCTTCATTTCACAAGGATGGTAACAACTGCCACCAATAACAGAAGTAAGCAGGGCAAAAAAAGACCTCATCCTGGCCTACAAAACCTGCCCGAGACACTTGGACCTGTGGTATCTGGAGACAAGAGCTGAGACACCAGAACAGCAGGAAGCATTTTGGGAACTCTCTGCCCTGGGCCAGGTGAGGACTTGCAGGCCTGGGCAACCATGTCCCCACTCACAGCACACCCAACACCCAATGAACCAAGCCCTTCTGAGTGGCCCTCCCAGTGCCTTTGTCTTAAAGATGGCTTTCTACCAGGAAACAACCCTGGCCAGTTCCCTGACACCTATTCTTCTAAGAGATTTCGGGTAAGCTGAGGTCCTGCAAGCATAGTCCTGTCACCTGAGCCTTAATGATAAAAATCAACAGTGCCCTGTTTCGGGTAATTGTCTCTGAGCTGTGACAAGGGTGCTCTGGGAGGCCCACCCAGGCCACACTGGTGCCTTCAGAATCCCTCCCGGGGTTCTATTTCCTTCAAAGCACTGGTCGTCATCTGTGTAGTCCTGCTTGGACCTGTGTGCCCGGGAATGGAGGCCGAGGGACCATGCTCCTCTCTCCCAGCGTCTAGAACAGGACTGAGAAAATTAGAAGCATTCATTTTCTCTTGCTGAAGGCAGTAGAAATCTTGCCTACATGGCAACTCTGGGCAGATTTTTAATGTCAGGTCAACAGGTGATACCTACAATAACCCCAGGCAGGTACTCCACCATGCTGTGCTCTTACTGTTTCCTAATGTTAATGAGGGGAAATTTCCTTCCGTGAATAACCTCCACAGAGTAATAACAAGATGGAGGGAAGGGAAATTCCCGCACTAGTTCTCAAAATGCATACGCTTTACAATAATAAAAGAGGTTATCTTAAAGAGAGTACCGGCTGGTAGGCATCTTTAGCATTTATTAAAGACATATGTGCATGCATATGTGGTAGAAAAAAGGCTCTCTGCTCTGTCAGAGTCTCCTATAGGCCATATACACATATTTTTAATTTCTCTTGAGAAAGAAGAAACAGAAAATAATAGGATTATGCTGGTGAAAAAGCAAGGAAGATTATGTCCTGAAGAAATACAGGATTTTACTTCTCTCATTTATTTACCAGCCTGGTCAAAAGCTCAAGCCACAGGTGGAATTCTTGAAGTTACCTCAGACAGTGGGTAATGGAGGTGTTCTGCTCCACATCAACCGAAAGGTCAAGAAAATCTTCATCTTTGCTACTAACCTGAAGCAAAAAAAAAAAAAAAAAAAAAAAAAAAGGGTGGGGGGAGAAATGTATTAAATGTATTGGGCCTAAAATACATAATAGACACAAGAGCCAAAACTTTGAGTCTATTTTTTTTTTTCTGGTGTTGGTGACTGAACCGAGGGTTTCACAGATGTGAGGTAAATACCCCAGCCAGACCCAAAACTTGGAATCCGATGCCAAATGGGGCACTGTAATCACATAACTGCAGTCAGAGTTAAATGTGGCCATAACGTGCTCTCACCAGCCCGTTACCCTTAAAACATCCCAAGTTGAAGGACGCATCAGGCTCTCTATTCAATCACGTTTCTGTTGTTCATTTTGATTCAGAACTTTACAATTAAAACTCAACCATAGTGCGCTTCCTCTCCAGTCATTTCCCCATTATTTCAACACAGGAAATTTCAGAACAACATCCAGACAGCGCATCTTGGCAGGACAATGGGAATAAAAATGGACAAATGACACAGAAAATCTTCCACCAGGATGGTCGCCCTTTGTGAGACTGTTTTTTTCACTTTGTGCCAGTCCCATGAACTCACTCCCCTCCTCCACGCCTCCTGGTTCAAATCGAATGTGAGGCTGGAAACGAGCGCGTGCCGCACTCATGTGCCCGCCCTGCGGCCAGAAGCCCTCACCCGCGCAGCCCTGTGCTGGCTGACCACAGTCGGCCCGGAGCTGGCTGCAGCCTTGGAGCGCACCCCCGGCGGGTCCTGGGCAAGTCATTAACCCCGCTGCTTCTCAGGCCGCCACAGGCCAGCTCCGCCCTCCCCCGCCACCAGAGCAAGAGCTCACTGAGTGCGCTCACCCCCCACACAGCATCGACCACCCGGGGTTCCGGTCTCGCTGGCCCCAGAACAACCTTTTCTCTTTTGCCACACACTTGTCCTTATCGGGACCTGCAGGTGGAAGGTTTCTAGCAACAGTTAAAAGAGTTCATTTACAGAAGCAGCGATTCAGTGAAGCCACCTGGGGGTACCGGGAAGACTGATATGGGGATCCCAACATAGACCAGGACCAAGAGCAAAATAAAAAACCACACCGCTTTGAGAGTGTGACAACAACCTATATCCCCAAGTTCCAGAAATTATCTAAAAAAAATTCAGGGTTGTAGACAAACCCTTTGATGTGTGTACAAGGCTACACAAAAATGTTTACCAGCACAGATTGCCTACTCCATATCTTATCCCTGCCCATTATAAACCAGATGATTTGGGGCCAGTTATTCAGCCTCTCTTTACCTCAGTTTCCTCATCTGAAAAGTGGGGACAGCTAATAGTGTCTCCCAAAATTGTGGTAAGAGTGTCTCCCAAGACCGAAATAAAGTAATACATGTAAAGTGCTTTTAAAAGTCAGCATTAAACAAAAGCGGTACAGATTTAAAAATTATAAATCACTTAAAGTGGTCAAATGGTGAGAAATGATTTATCACATGGTGATTATAATAATAAAAAATACTTTAAAAGTGAACTGTATAATTACTGATATATATGTTCAATACTATTTTGTATTTTAAAAGGCATGTATATGTCTATACACATATCCCCTCCCTTACCGTTCCCTAGCGTTGTACATTAATTTTTTATGGCACTTTTTCCTGCTATGACAGAAATCATCCCCAGCATTCTAGAACAGTATTATAGTAAGCCCTGACTTATGAAGGAGTTCCATGCCAAGAGAACATGCATAAGCTGGATTTGTTCACAAGTCAAACAAAGTGCATCTTATATACCTTTACTGCACTGTGCACTATCACACTGTCCATAGTACACAGCAGCACAACTGGGACAATGTCTGGCAGACACGTGAGCTTCTTTCCAAGATGTGTTTGCTTCTATGGATGTTCGTAGTTTGCGGTCCCTTCGGATCTGTGCAAGTTCACAACCGGAATGTTCATAGCCCAGGGACTTACGGTACCATTGCCTGAGTGGCTTCTCTGGCAGTGATCTTACCCATCCTCTCTGTAAGCTTCCTTTCCCATTCTTGGTGCTGAGTGCAGCCCCTGCCTTGCTCAGCCCGAGGGGATTTTAGAGAACTGGCCATAAGGGGAGCAAGGAACAAGCACTGACGAGCTCACTCTCCCGCACACTGTTCTCAGGAAGAGGGAGGGGACCCATGAAGGAGGACTGTCCTACCAAGGTGCCCGGCTGAGCCTGGTCTAGAGTGAACCCCTCAGCCAACCTGAGACACACCAGCGGGCAGAGCCCAGCTGCTCCGCAGACCCTCCCTCAGCTCATGGCTGCAGGGGTCATGATAATCAACGATGGCTTCATTTAACCTCAGCTTACAGTGGCTTGTAACAAAGCAAGAGAACTCATACAGCCACATAGCATACATACATATATTTAAAATTGTAATATATAGGTTTATATATATTATTATATAATGAATATAAATATTATAAATATAATATAAATGTAATATATATAATATATATTATTATTATTTGTTACTTACTGGAATGAAAGTTCAAGAGACTGGGCTCAATAATAATTAAGATCCTGACATACTAAGGCCGAGGATGGTGCCACACACCAGGAATCATACACTTGCAAGGCTGAGGCAGGAGGACTGTTGTGAGTTCAAGGCCAGCCTGAACTGCATAATAAGACTGTCTCAAAAAGACCAAAAAAAAGATCCTAAATGTTAATAGATATTCCTCCCAAAACCTGCAAGTTCAGATAACCATAAACCAAAAGAAGGCATGTGCAAAGCGTCAGAGTACAAATAATAACTTCCAGGCAGACAGCACCTACTTTGGGGAAGAGAGCAGTCCAGAACGAGTCCATAGTTTCACAGCCTTGACCAGGGACCAGTGGAGGAAAATGCACTTCTTCTGGTCTGGGAGCCAAAGACTAAGCCTGAGAAACCAAACCCACTAAACAAAAGGGGGAAAGTCTGAGACGATGTCCCCAGCTCTGCTCGCATCTGGCTGACCCTGACCTGTCCACCATACTTCGGACGCTCTTCAGGCAAGTGAGCTGCAGACAGACAGAACCTCCCAACACCCGAGCTGACATCCGATAAATTGTGCATATTTTGAGTTCATAATTGCTGTCTGCTAAAACTAAAGGAACTCCATACTTACCAGAGAAGACAAACAAAATCCAGAATCTCTGCAGTTTCTCAATGTCCTGGACAAGAGCCAAACTCACAGTATGTAAAGAATCAAGAAAATGGAAGACTTTCTTGAAATAAAAGAAAATCAACGAGCTTCATCTTGAGATGCCACAAATAAGCAGAATTAGAATTAGCAGACCAGGATTTTTTAAGACATTAATAACTATTGTCTAAAGTAAAAGAGAATTATCTTTACCTTAATGATAAAAATAAAGTCAAGGAAAATATACTTGCAATGAATCAAAAAATAAGAAACTACATAAGACAGACACTATTTTTAAAAACAAATGGAAATTTCAGAATGTAACAACATAATGCATGAGAGGAACTTAACAACAAACTGGAGATGACAGAGGAAAGAGAAAACTGAACTTGAAAACAGATAAAACTTAAACAGTCAAGGGATGTCTAGATAATATCATACACATAAGAAGGGGAAGACAGGAGGACAGGGCAGAAAAATGATTTGAAAAAATAATGGCCACCATTTCCCAAACTTGAAGAAATATGTATGTTAACAAATTTAAGGTACACAACAAATACCGAATAAAACAAATAAAGTCAACCAAGGAACATCTGAAGCAAACTACTGAAATCCAAGCACAAAAAGCAAACTTTAAACAACTGCCTCAACAATAAAAAGGAACAAATTACCTAGGAGAAAATAACTCAATGTGCAGTAACTTCTCAAACCAAGAGAAACTTCTCAGGACACAGTGAAATAACACCTTCATTATGCTGAGAGAAGAAAATGACCAAGCTAGAATTCTTGCATGCCACAAAGAAATTCTTCAAGAATGAAGCAAAATGAAGTAGTTAACAGACTTACACTAGAAGAAAGCTGAAAAGAAGTCCTTTGAGCCAAAAAGAAATAATACCTTAGGAAACTCAGTTCCTCAAGAAAGAACAAATTCAGATCCTCAAGAAATTCAGATCCTCAACTTCAGATCCTCAAGAAAATTTCACGAATGTTGGTTTTCAGCATAAAGAACAAGGTAAAGTGAGGCAGGGGAAACATGTACCTGTACATTTTTGAATTTTCTGTTTTATGTGCAATAATAACATTAACTGCATGCAGACTGTGAACATTCAAGAATATTAGCACAATTGTCAAGCATGCATATGCACACACACACACATATGTACATACACAAACAAAAGGCAAAGGAGAAAATGAGTATGGAATTGTAAAAATACAAATATGCAAATATATATTTTTATAGAAATAAAGGTATAATAATTTAGCTCAGTGGTTCCAATGTACTTGGGAAAGCGCAAGCTCCTTAGTTCAATCCCCCATACCACATACCACAATGCTGGGTGTTGTGGCTCACACCTGTAATCCCAGCAGTTGCGAGGTAGAAGCAGGAGGATTCCCTCAAGTTCAAGGCTAGCTTAGGCTACAAAGCAAGACCCTGTCTCAGAAAACTACAAAGAAAAGAAAAAAAGGAAAAATAAAGAAAGGTATAAGAGAAGAATCAAAAACCAAACAGAATAAAAACCATGCAATGGTAGCTCCACACCCAAATATGTCAATAATTATAGCAAATATTATCTGCGTAATGATAAAATAAAAGCTTTTTCTTCACATTTTTGTTTTCTGCATTATATTCTGGGCATCAAATTCAGAACTTCATACACAAAAATCATCTACCACTAAGCTATAATCCCCAGCCAATAAAAAGTGGATTGTTTTTTAAAAAGCAAGACCAACTATGTGCTGTACACACAAGTTAAACTTTAAATATAAAAAGAAAAAGTCAGTGGTTGGAAAGGACACACTATGCAAAGAATTAGCTTTAATATGTAGAGCTGATATGCTGTTATCAGATAAAATATATTTTAAAACAAAGTTATTATGAGAGATAAAGGACATTTCCTAGGGACACAAGGATCAACTTATCAGAAAAACACAGTTGTCAAACATGGAGGCCTGAATAACAGATCCTCAAACATACATAAATGTAGAATGGGTTTTTTTGTTTGTTTGGTTTTGGTTTTCTGAGCAGAGTCCCGGCATGCAGTTCAGACTGGCCTTACACTCACTTACTCACTATGTAGCTGAGGATGACAGCAAACTCACAGGAGTCTTCCTGCCTAGGTTACATGTGTGCATCACTATGCCCAGTGAGAACAATATCCATCATAAGACGAAATGAATTATAGATAAATGCTACAACACAGTGGGCCTCTCAACATTATGTAAGTGAAAGAAGTCAAACACAAACCCACATTCTGTGATTCCATTCATATGAAACATCCTGTTGCTGGCAAGAGAGATCTTACTGGGGTGACAGAAACATTCCTAAGTTGGCTTATGGTGATAGTTACACAATAAATTTCTAAAACATCACTGAATAGATGAATTTTATGGTATAAAAACTGTACCTCAGCAAAGTCATTTTTTGAAAGCTTAAATATGTATGAAGAAAGAATTGATAAAGTGCCACGCCCCCGCCAAATAAGGCGTGACAAAATAGGGACTGGGGTCCCAGACAAAAGACCCCTGTGCTTGAGGCTTGAGGCTCCCCAGGCCTAGAGCCTGAGTTAAATATGCTTCGCCAAGAGACACACAGTTAGCCCAACAATATATAAAAACAAGCCGCTTTCTCCCTTCTAAACTATTCTGTTTTTCCCTATAAACTGTTCTGTGCTTTCTCACCAAACAAAAATAACATAAACAAAAAACACCTTATTAGACATAATAGTTTCAACTAAAATAAAAATAACATGGCCACCTGACAAAAATACATCAACAAATACAAAAAAATAAATTAATGCTCACATAAAATCTATGAAAACAAAATTTAAAAAATAACAAAGATCCATTTCCTTAAAAAAGTTATATACAAAACACACTGATCTACAAAGATTTTTGTGGTCATGGAAAAATCATCACTGTCTCACACGACCTTACACAATGTCAAAATGATTGATCACTGCTCTGTTTCTGTTCTTGTTTTTTCCTTAAACTTTTGTTAACCTATAACAATCACCCTTATTTTACAAAGCCAAAAAATCATGTATAAAAAAAACCACAAAAGGCCTAATAAATTTACAACAACATCACAACCTCTCTTGTGTTCGTGTGTTGTCTGTCCATTCCAACTCCGTTCATTCCTGTCTTCGGCGATCCCAAGCCCTACACCACAAACAGTCGTCGACAGTAAAGTTAGCAAAATAATAGGGATTTGAACAGACACCTCTGAACAGCTGATAAAAAGCTAGGGAGGGAAAAAGCCAAAGACATCAAAAACTGGAGTGACTTTATTAAGTCACATATTTAACTGACAAAGACTGTTACAACTACCAGGTATACATTTTGTTCAGTTGTGGGGTGCTCAACAGGGGAGATTCTGCTTCCAGGAGACATTTGGTCTTGGAGACTTTTTTCATCGTTACCTCTTGGGGATGCCGGTGGCATCTTGTGAGGATAGAACAGAAGGATATTGCTTGCCATCCTATCATTCCAGAGGAGTTCCCACAACAAAGTTATCTACTCCAAAATATCAATAGCTCCGAGGTTATTAGACACTGTTTTCAAATACATTTACTAGGACAGATCACGCGTCTGAACATAAGGAGGATCTCAAATGACTGAAACTATGTGCAATATATTGTCACAACACAATGTTCCTGCCTCAGCCTCCCATATGCTGGCATTACAGGCATGTACCACCATGCCCACCCATGTAATAAACAAAATCTCTTTTTTGTTTAACCTAAATGGCCCTTCTCCTGTGAAGATAAATGGATGGCCGTCCACAGGAATCACATAGAAGTTCGATAGTTAGGATCAGATTTTACCTAAACTCTTGTAGCAAGAGAGAAAAACCCTTTGGTCCTACCGGATGCAATTCTTTTTCTCTAATACTTTCAGGAAGATGGAAAAAAATGTAGAAATCTCATTAATTAAAGTTACTATATCTTTCTTAATTCTAAATGAGAAAGTGCTGCTTACCTGCTTGTGGGGGCAACTGTACAAGGAAAACCAGAGCAAGACCAGACCTTTCCATCTGGACTATTCTCCCTCCCCTCCCCAGGCGAATCAGAAGCAGAGGTAAGCAATTAAGCAATATTTTCTGGAGATCTGGGGGTTTCAGGGTTGTTTCTCTCCTCTGTCTCTCTGCCCCTCCTTCCTCCCTCCTTCCTTCCCTCTCACTCTCCCCCAAGAAAGCTGCCAGAAAAGAAAACCATATTCTTCCCACACACCAGGATCTGGTCTGAGGGAAAATACAGCTTGTCTCCAAGGAAACATATATCACTAAGAAACTCCAACATTCTGAGCAAGAACAGCCCATATCTGACTCTCCTTCCTCTCTCTCCTCATTCTAGGCATGGAGTCCCCCTCGAAACTTCAGCTTAAGGGCCGGGGATATAGCTCAATGGTTCTGGCGCCTGTCTTGCAAGCGCAAGAGCCCCGGGTTCGATCCCCGGCAACCACATAACAATACCGGGTGTGGAGACTCACCCCAGCATCAACCAGCACCACATACCACAGTGCTGGACGTGGTGGCTCACGCCTGTAAACTCAGCACTCGGGAGGCAGAGGCAGAAGGATTGCTGTCATGTGAGTTTGAGGCTGAGCTCAGGGCCAGCCTGAACCACAAAGCGAGACCCTGTCTCAAAAAGCCTTAAAAAAAACCTTCAGCTTAAAAGCAAAGGGGACTCTACTTGTTCTCTGTTTTAAATTATTAAAATAAATCATTTAAATTCTTTATAATTAATTATAAATTACTTAATAAAGCAAATAGATGTATAGGATATGCCACATATAAGCTTTGATAAGCTCTTAAGTAATTAAAGTTATATCCCGAATGTGCTCCTAAGTGCCTAGATTCCTCTCCTGGGTTACTGGTAGAGGAACAGAGAGACATGGAAAAAATCTGGGGCAAAAGAACCTGATAACTAGCACTGTAGTATCAGCACATGCTTGTCTGCAGCTGACATCATCACCTGCTCTGGCTGAGGGTTGAGGGCCACAAAATTATCACCTGTTTGTGTACCATGTGCTTGAAAAAAATGTATCCTACTGTACCCTGGTGAAAATGTTACCTACGCACTGGACATGGTGGCTCACACCAGTAATCCCAGCACTCGGGAGACAGAGGCAGGAGCATTGCTGTGAAATCGAGGCTTGACTGGGCTACATATCAATTCAGGTCCAGCCTGAACTACAAAGCGAGATCCTGTCTCAAAAATCTTTAAAAAAAAAAAAAAAAAGAAAGAAAGAAAGAAAGAAAATGTTACTTATGTTTAAGAAATTCCTGATTGACCTTGCCTCCTTCCTAGAAAGGCTAAGACCTGGACTGGCCCAGCCTACAACATTCCACAAGACAGCTCGTCCTCCAAGTGTGGGGACATCTCACACCTAGCATCATTCTGCTGCTAAAACAGCTTCTCTTCCGCAGTATTTGTGACACTTTAAATGAACTTCTGCTTTGCACTATTATTAGTCTTGACCTGCTCACTGTCTACTACAAGTTCCACTTCTCCCTTCGAGGCCAGAGTGAGGGCAAGAACCTGAAGAGCAGCAAGAGCCGGACCAGTGTCAGGAGACAGCCTGAGCAGTCACGAAAGGTGTCCGGTGCCTGAGGAGGGGCAGCAAGGCATGGGAGAATAACATCCACAGAATAAAAATGAAGAATGAACAAGAGTTTATTATTTCTGTAAGGGCCCGTCATTGACCTTTAGCTTTCTCCTGACTAAAGACCACCTAATCTTAGCTCTCTCCTGGCTAAGACCATGAGCTCTGGATAAGTCAGTATTTCTGATTATGTGACACAGGAAGGGGGTGTGAAGGCAGATGGAGGAAACAGATCTGATGTACTAATGAGCCAGGCTTGGGAAAAGGGAGTGGCTGCATTCTTGGAAGGACAGGTCACAGTGAACAAGTCACCTGTGCTATCTTGAAGGTCATAGCTAACAAGACAGCTGCATTATCTCAGCTACCATTTGATCTTGGAGAATGGCTGCAGAGAATTATAACGCTCCAGATGCAGTGTTTTCTTGCTATTAGAGACGTCACAATCTCATTGATGACTGAGTCCTCAGTTGTGACCGCTGGCACATGGAAGTCTATGTTCAAACACCAGCCAAAGGTCAATAAGTAATTCACACTTAGGCTTTGGAGTGACTCATAGTTTTAATCAATAGCCAAATTTATAAGCCAAATCAATACAATCTAAAGCCTGTTCAGTGGTCTACTCATTATGGGGGAATCCCTAAATCCCCAGGTCTCCCCACCAGATGGAACAGTGGAAAAACTAGCAAGTGTCTGGAGTGCTCCACCATGGCATGCTAATATGCAGGGTGAAGGTGGCACCAGAAGGAGGCTGGGAGAAGCAGCCATCCTGCCTGTCTGAAACCCTGGCCTGGCAACTCCCCTAAACGAGTGAGCAGAGCGCCCAGCATCACCCAGCAACTCTCCTCTGTCTGTGGAGGCCTCAGAACTTCTGTTGGCCTTTGAACCAGCAGACAGCTTGAACATCTGCAGACAAAGCAAGAAAGAGCTATCAAATTGGTACTTAATAAAACCATTCTTTCAACAACATTTTGGCTCTAGCAACAAAAACAAATGAGTCTTAAAACCACCGAGAAGCACTGAAAGCCCATAGATTTGCACAGTAAAATCTAAGCTTAAAAAAGGGGGGGGGGGAACTAAGGTAAACAACAACAAAATTAAGCTCCAACTGACCTAGTAAATCTTATGAGGCAAACAAAGTACAACCAAGGGAGCACTTAGGCAAGAGTGGAAAATCTCCAAGCTCCGATTCTAAAGGGCCTTTATCAAAGTTATCTGGAAAAGTCAGCACTTAAAATAGTCTCTCCAAATCTATTGCAGAATGAAACTGTTTGTCTCCATAAATCCCTTCATTCACATTTGCACTGTAGTCTCAAGCGACATTTACAAACGGTGAGACCCCAGGTGAAAAATCACTGTTTTTGAAACTATGAAGACTGGCACAAAGATTTTCCGCAGGTGAAGAAAGAAGATGCTAAGGTAGGACAACAGCAAGGTGTAACCAGGGGCTGATCTGCTGCTTGGGATCTTGGGCAATTTAAGGCTCCAGTGAGACCTCATCAACATGTATCTTGGCAATTCTGACACAAACTGTCCACTCACGGCAGAAGACTATTCCAAGGGGGCTCCAAGTTTCTACAGAGCCCTGGCACTTTATGACCACAGGAACAGCCTGCAGGTGATGTGTTTTCTTAGAAAGTAGAAGGCTTTCTAACAATGTGAGCTTTCTAAAAATGGAACGCATCCTTGGGAGATTGAATTCCCTGCCTCTGGACAGTGTCCACCGGATGCTGGTGACCAACTGGCTGGGACACTCAGAAGGGACTTAGACACTGGGAGAAGGGTTGAATGACTTCTAGGATCCTGTCCAGCTGAAGGATCTATGGAAATAAAAGGGATTACTCAAAACCTCTTGGCTCATATCATATGATCATTTCAGGGGGTTAAAAAAAAATAGGTTCTTAACATTATCTTGTCTTCCAGAAAGACACAACCACACACTCTCATCTACTTTCACAGAAAAGATATAAACATTTGGGTTCCTACTATAACAAATACCCTCGTATTCCAGTTTTTTGGAGGAATTTCAGCATAGGCTTCTAGTCCATGGAAACCCTCCAGGAAACAGCAAGCTAGATAACAGCTTTTACAGTGTAAATTCTTTAGGATGAAAACTTTACCTTTGTTAGAATCCTGGGATCTGTTCATAGGCAAAAATGAAACTACAAATGTGACTGCGTCTGTCACCAGACGAAAATCCACATGGAACACTGCCAAGGCAGATTCAGAGTCAGAGTCCACTTCAGAGATAACCAGAAAGGATCAGGTCAGCTGGCCAGTGCAGAGCAGATTTCCTGGCTACAGATGTAGGGATGTGATGCCCCTTTGTTCTGGTTTCCATATCATAAGCACACAGAGCAGTCTGCACTTCTTCACAGCATTTTGCAATCACAATTACGTATGCTAATCACTATTTTTGTTGTACCTGTTTTTACAGTAGAAATTACAGAAAGGTAAAACTCACTATATCTTTAGTGCTTCCGACTTTTGCATAATAGATTTTTGGGGGGGATGACAAAATTATATTTGTTGAGTAAAAGAATAGTTATACAGCCACTAGATAACAAAAGTCACACCTGAGACTACTGAGAACAAAGACAGGGGAAAACAAGTGCTCAGATGCTTCGCACGTAATCTAACATCACTACCTCACAAATCTGACACTCTTATTATCGTAGTGATAAGTACGTTATATGACCTAACATCTACTTCCATGTATACTTCCTGGGAAACTTTTATTATATACACTACATTTTATGTATTAAGATATTCATAACAGAATTGTTCATAGTTGCCTCAAACTGGAAACAATCAAATATTCATGAGTAGTAAACTAGTAAACCATGGTTCATTCATGTAATAATACGACAGGACAATGACAATGAATGAACTACAGCATCTTTCAACAACACAAAGGAATCTCATGAGAGATACTGAACCAAAGAAACCAAGATACAAAGGAGTAGACAGCCATCCACTTAAATATCAAAAACAAACTGGGCCAGTAAAATAGCTCAGTGGTTCTGGCACCTGTCTTGCAAGCGCAAGGACCGGGGTTCAATCCCCAGAAACCACATAACAATACTGGGCGTGCAGACTCACCCCAACAGCAATCAGTACCACATACCACAGTGCCGGGCGTGGTGGCTCACACCTGTAATCCCAGCACTCGGGAGGCAGAGGCAGGAGGATTGCTGTGATGTGAGTTTGAGGCTGAGCTCAGGTCCAGCCTGAACCACAAAGACAGACCCTGTCTCAAAAAACAAAAAAAATAAATAAATATCAAACACAAACCAAGCTGAATGACAGATTTTAGAGATGTCATAATATGTAATGAGTTCTAATAAACATTTCAAAATCAGAGAGATCAAAATGTATACAAATTCTTCCAAACCACAGAACTTATTTTATAAGAATGGTGATTCCAAAAGCAAACCACTACTCTATGGGAAAGGAAGAGTTCAAGTCAACCTTAGTAATACAGTTGCAAAAACTCTAAATAAAATTTCAGATCTCAAAACCCAAAAATGTACATAAAAGGCCATGTTTGATTTATTACAAAAATACAAGACAGGGTGAACATCAGAAAATTCATTAATGTAACTTATACACTCTAGAAACAATTTGGCATTGCAAGTAAATCTGAGAATGTGTCTGCTCTGTGACCCAACAATTCTGCCCCTTGGGGACACCCCAGAAAGATCGCCTATGTGTATTAGCAGACCCTTAAGGAGTATGGTAGCAGCAGCATCCACAAAGCAAAAAACACTAAACACATCACAGAAGGATGGAATGTAAACTGTGTACATTCCTATTACACAATGATAAACATGAACGAACAATGGTTTTCTCTGGGGTAAATGATGAGAATGGGAAAAAGAATTATATATACAAGTAATGAAGAAATTACAAATCAAATGTTTTCAGAAGTTTACAAAAAAAACCAAATAGTTTCAGAAGGGGAAGGGGAGGAGTAGGAAAGGAGATCCAGATGGACCAAAGGGTAGCAATCACTACAAATACAGGATTTAGTACATTGTTCTACTTTTGTATTCCTTGAAACTTTACTGGAACAGAGTATAAAAAGGCAGAAAGAGAAAGATAGGGAGAAAAGAAAAAAAAAGGTAAAAAGATCTCTAGAAAAACAAGTACGTGCAAAAAATATTTTGTCGAGTTTTATTTTGAAACATTCAAATGGTTATCTCTGATCTATTCTGATCACAGGTTTTCAAAAACTACAAATTTATCTCTCAATGGTAAGATTATTTGTAATTTTTACTCTCTTTTTGCTTAGCTATATTTTCTATTTCTACTAGAAACAAATCTGAACATGAATTTAAACTCTGTTGGAAAGGACATTCTAAAGACTACTAAAAACAAAAGCCTCCTGCCTAACATAGACGTAGATGTGAAAATCCACACATCTTACACATTTCTTGCAGAAGACTGCATTTTTATGTGCTCCCAAAATTTAAATTGAAACCTTAATCCCTAATGTGTTCCTTGGAGCCTGTGGCTCTCCACAGCATGCAGCCCTGCTGCTGGGAGTAGTGCCCTCATAGGAAGGAACATGAGAAGCACGCTCTCTCTCACGCTGGGAGGTTCCAGGGAGGAGCCGGAAAGAGGCCTCTCACCAGAATCCAACCATGCTGGCAGCGTGGGCTCAGACTTCCAGCCTCCACAACGATGAGGAATAAACTTTCACGTAAGCCACCCAGATAGACAGAGCCCCTTAGCAGAATCTGTTGGGAGCTACTGTTTCTCACCAGAAAAATGCATGATCACACAGAATTTTTCATGTAACAAGAGACTCTGAGATTCCCGATGAGCTATAGTGTTTCTATGTTATTAGCAGTAGCAACAAATAACAACAGTTGACATTTATCACATACTTCTCAGTGTTTTACAAAAATCCTCCCAACAGGGCCAGGGAGTTAGCTCAGTGGTTCCGGCACCTGTCTTGCAAGCGCAAGGACCCGGGTTCAATCCTCGGTAACCACATACCATACTGGGCGTGGAGACTCACGCCCAGCAGCAACCAGTACCACATACCACAGTGCCGGGCTTGGTGGCTCACGCCTGTAATCCCAGCACTCGGGAGGCAGAGGCAGGAGGATTGCTGAGATGTGAGTTTGAGGCTGAGCTCAGGGCCAGCCTGAACCACAAAGCGAGACCCTGTCTCAAAAAAACCTAAAAAAAAATATACTCCCAACAACCTATAAGACAGGCACTTGAAGAGGAGGAAAGGCTTAATTGACACAGAGTCCCACAGCTACTGAATTTCAGAGCCATCATTAAAACTCAGGCAGCCTAGATCCAGGGCAGGGGTCTGACCCAGCAAAAATGACACCATGCCCAAAGTTTAAATTAAATATTACAAGCAAATAAGTCAGCCTGAATTGTTCTCTGTAGAACCTGTTTTCAAATTCAACTAACATCAGGTCTCTGTCCTGTACTAAACTCTTTCAAACACATATGCTCACTAACTCTGGAAACAGCACCAAGAGCAAGTCTCTCCAGCTCATGGAGAAACAGGAGTTGATCCCCTCTGACCTCAAGCTCACTGCACCAAAGCTGACTCCTTTTAAGTCCCAGCAATAATCTGTTCCAAAACCCACCTGATTTTCTCCTGACCAAGATCTTCTTAAAATAAGATCTGAAAGATCTAGTTCAAGATTTCAATCTGCAAATCCTGAAATTGGCTCACAATGCAAAGCAATCCAACATTTGGGGACAGCTCTCCTCATCATTAGCTGTCACCCTCAGAAGACACGCATGCCAAAATCTGCATTTGAGTTTTATACACATGAACAGAACTCGTGAAACAAAACTGTCCACATATACTGAAGGCAACTGGTAAGTGCTACAACACCACGCTGCACCCACGTGCAAACACAGCCTGTCCAAGTATATTCAGGTACATGCCATCCCTCCAACACTCACAGTTTCACAGTTCAAGCATCGGGTTTCATTGGTGAGCGTTCCCTGGAAAATCTCATGGACCCAGGTGAGTTCTGGTTTATTGTTCTCTGCGGGTTCATTCATGTTGCCATTTTTTAATTTCCCATTTTGCTTTTCCTGTTTCTTCTCTTCCTGCAGGATGTCCGCAATAGTGTTTAGCAAATAATTTAAAAATTCGTGAGCATCCTGCTGCATGTAGTTATCAAAGAGATCTGGAAAAGAGAAAGTCATTATTTCAAACTCTAGTTCTGGAAAAGCAAACAGACAAACTTACTTTTACAGGCCAGGCTTCAATTTTTTGATATTGAAAGGGTATACAGGTACAGAATATAAATAAATTCATCTCCACTATGCAGCTTCCATGGGTATGTTTCAAAAGATTTCCATTTGCTACACCTACCAACCAACTTCTTCTATCTCCTGACAGTCATGTATACAAAACTCAAATTTTTTATCTGTTGTGTAGAGGAACAGAAATTATCTGAAAAGATCCTTGACAAAATATCAATATTTAATATGATGTTACTACGATGTCACTCCATGATTTATCCAGAGCAACTGGAGTCTCTTCCCCCGAAATCACAGTGCACCCCAGGCCAGCCTGAAAACAGCTTAACCGAAGGGTGTGAGGGAGATGAGGGACACGGCAGAGCGCGTGCCTAGCGGACAGGTCTCGGAAGCCAACCTGAATGACTCCAGAAGCCTCTTGCTGCTTCCTGCCACCAGGATGAAGGAGATGAGTGTGGCTGTGAAGCCCCTTGTTAATCACATTCACAGCCAGTCGGGGAGTGCTCCGCCCTCCTCTCCGCTCCAATTACTTTTATTCCACCATGTAAAAAATACAGCCACTTTAAATGACAACACTCAAACTAAGCCGGACGGCAAAACAAACACCTGATTAACCATGCAAGTCTGTTGGAGTAAAGAAGAATACAGAGAAAACGCAAATGGCTACTTCAGATATTTCCATAGTCAGAAAAAATTCCAGTATAAAAATTCTGGAATACACAGCTTGTTTTTAGCACCAGTTGCTCTCCCAAAAAGACAAAATAAAATCAGGTGACAACAGGATATTTTTATCATATGAAGATTATCAATTTGATAACCTTCAATCATCTTAGCAAATAAAATCAGAGGCATTATTTTTACAACAGTAGAGGATCTGATTAGGTAATATGCACTTACTCTAATCACTTATGACAAGTTCATAAGAGAGTACTATTTCATTTGATTATTGCATCAGCCCATCTAATCCGATGAATGTCCCACTGAGAAGGCTGCCTCCGGCAATTTTTTCCCTTACAATGATCTTACCCAGAATAGTTTTGTTTTTTTTTTTTTTAAGTCATTCTAAATTGAGATGTTACATCTGAATTTTAAAGCACAGTTCTAATCCACTTTTGCTTAATGTATAACGGATAGAGAAAAACAAGTTTCTTCAAAAATGGCATTTGAGTAGCTGACCACACTTATTTTCCCTCTTTAAAAATAGAAGCTTTGGGGCCAGGGATTTAGCTCAGTGGTTCCGGCGCCTGTCTTGCAAGTGCAAGGGCCTGGGTTCGATCTCGGTAACCACTTACAATACTGAGTGTGGAGACTCACGCCCAGCAGCAACCAGTACCACATACCACAATGCTGGGCGTCGTGGCTCATGCCTGTAATCCCAGCACTCGGGAGGCAGAGGCAGGAGGATTGCTGTGATGTGAGTTGGAGGCTGAGCTCAGGGTCAGCCTGAACTACAAAGTGAGACCCTGTTTCAAAAAATAAAAAAAAATTATATATATATATATATATATATATATATATAGAGAGAGAGAGAGAGAGAGAGAGAGAGAGAGAGAGAGAGACAGACAGACAGACTCTACATTACTCACCATTCTCTTTTCTTAGCCTAGATATGAACTTCTTTGGTGGGATGACGCCAACCTTCTTCTTCTGTGTGGCAATGCTGTGGAAAAGGTCTGCAAGGCATGTCAACAAGTTTTCTTTCTTTTTTTGCTGGGCCTTGTATGCCAACACGTTCTCGCGGAACGGCCTGCAGAAGTACAGCGCCTGAAGCACGGAGTTGCAGTAGCATGTGTTCCCAAACTGCCAAACAAGAAGAGAGTGGCTCAGATCACTGTCCAGGGACAAGCCAGCTCTGGACAAGAAGGGAGAGGGAGAAGGCCCCACAGAGCCCCAGATTCCCCTGTATGGAAGCCCGGTTCACCATCTTAGAAAACTGATGAAGTCCTCTGAACACCAGTGACCACATGGTTAACAGGAACACGGATAAAAGCATGCAGCGTTCCCTCCTTATCTGAGGCTTCTATTTCCATGCTTCTACTAAGCTGTAGTCAACCATAGTCTGAAAATGCTCAACGAAAAATGAAGTAAACAATGCCTACATTTTTGATTTTGTACCGTGCTGAGTAGCACGATGGCATCTCACCTCACCCTGCCTGGGACGTGACTCACACCGGTGTCCAGCACGTCCTACTGCTCATGGGTCACTAGGGCGCCATCTTGGTCATCAGTCCCTGGTCAGCATCACAGAGCTGGTGCTCAAGGAAGTCTGATTTACTTTATAATGGCCTTGTCACTTTATTACTATAAATTGTTTGAACTGTTCTATTTTATCAGAACATTATTTTTTAATATCTTATTGTGTCTAAAGTATAAATTAGACTTTATTGTGTATGTACAGAAAGATAGTATTCATAGAGTTCCTTACTATCCATGGTTTTAAGAGTCCACTACAGACCCTGCAATGCATCCCCTTAGGTAAGGGAAGCCTACTGCATATAATTCTCTAACCCATACAAATCTCTGTAAAATGATGACATTCTGTCTAGATTCTGTCTAGATGAAGCATCTAACGATACCTTCTGGTGCTGAGAAAAAATACTACATAATTTGAAGACTGAGTAAGTAGCTGGCTAAATAAAAAATCTGACAATTCAGCACATCAAAACTCCCATGACAGAGAAACTAAAACTCCGAACAACAAAACTCCGAACAACAAAGACACTGAGGAAGTAGGAACCACTGGCTCAGCTGAGGCAGTCTTGACCAAATGAGGGCTTTTGTTTTTCTCCTTCAAGATTCCAGGGTCCCTCAGACCAGATGCCTCCATACCACACTCCCAGCCACAAAGATAAAAATGTCCTCAGGCTACCTTCCCAGCTTCCTGCCTCTTATCTTCTAAATCATCCTCCCTCTCATTTCTTCCAAGGTAGCAATTGTCCCAATCCAGCATAACACAAGTCCCTGGTGCTACAATCAGAGTAGAGTCCTCACAGTAATATTTTACACTTCTCCAAATCATGGACTCTAAGATTATGATTACAGAAGGGAAAGTGACCATCCCCCCCACCCCGGTGTCCAAGCGATGCTAAGACCAACTCTGTGGGAGAACACAGCCGAGACCATCCGTGCAGAATTGTTCTCATACAGTTTAATGAACAAGAAAATATCCATAGCACGGAGTACCAAGTGCTATGGGGACAATGGAAATAAAACACAGAGACATTCGTCTCAGAATCAGCTGTTGGCGTATGTGGCCACCCAACAGTGAGATGGATGTTTCTCCACACTTACATGACATAGCTACACACGCTGAGCTAGAAAATTTCCTATTTTTATATATCTTGATGACACAATTATGTAACAGGAGACAAACCTTTTTCCAGTTGTAACTTTCATGAATTATATTTTAAGAATCATAAATTAAGCTACTAATAAATGCAGATCTCACAATTCTTCCATAAACTGAAAAATGGTCTTAATTCTTTTTTTCCTCACAGTCTGCATCTGTATTTCCTTAGCTAGGGCAGAACTCACATGACTCGAATAACTGCCCTGAGAGAGCTAAGCAGAGGCCTGAGCACAGTGGGGTTTTTTTTAAATGCTACTAAAGGGCTGGGGATTTAGCTCAGTGGTTCTGGAGCTACCTTGGAAGTGCAAGGTCCAGAGTTCGATTCCAAGTACCAAAAAAAACAAAAGTATTAAAATTAGAAGTCAATATTTTGCCAGTGCACGGTCATTATTCCAAGGCTTTCTTCAGTCATTCTCCTTCCATTCTCTTTTCTGCTCAGCATCTCACTTCTACCCAGACACTTTTCAATAACACTTGGCTCTGACCCAGTGAATGACTCCTGGGAAAGGAAAAGAATGGCATGTACCAGGTGTGCACAACATGCCCCGGCCTCACGTCGGCGTCTTACACAGTACCTCTCATCCATTTGCAGTATCAACCTCGAGCAAGGGAGCCACAGCCGGCTGTGTGTTATCACTGAATGTGTCCGAAGGTTTGCCACCACTGCCCAAGGGGGTAGAAACCATCAGAATCCCGCTGTACAGACGGCAACTGAGAGCTCAGAGAGCACACAGATAACAGGTCTTGGTGAATACCACAGACACAATTCACACGCAGCTCTACATGGCACTGAAGCTAATGCTTGTCCATTGCTGGTCAGGCACCAATTACTTGGAGAGCATGTCTAGCTTCTCCTGCTACTTACCATGCTAGGAGACTGACAGATTGTGTGTAGAAGTCATGTGTTTACAAGTTAATACTTGATAACTTATTTACAAATTAAGATTTTCCTCCCAGAGACAAAGCATCATGCAGAGAGCTAACACTGCCGTACTACCTGGTTACCATCAACTATCAAGGAGAAAGAAACTGTGAGTCTAGGCAGATACAAGGGGGCCATTGCTGAACACGAGTAGAATGAGGCAATGTAATTCTGAGAAACATTGGCCCCAGCTTTTCTCCCCAACAACCTCTCTCTGTTCCAGGTAGATGCCCTATCTAGTTATGCTGATGATGAGCTGGCAGCACGTTTAAAGCTCTGGTTGTCCTAACGCTCAATGAAACAAAGACAGGCTGAAGAGTTCACCCAGATGACAAAAGGAGGACAGGCAAACAAAAAGCAGTTTGGCTACAAAAGCTAATAAAATTACTGCAAAAGTTACATGGGCAAAAAAGAAATCCCCCAAAGCATGAGGGAGCAAAGATGTGAATTTGATCCAATACTGCAATAATTAAATTATTTTTGTCTCAGACAACAAATACTTTCAAAAACAGATTAAAATGCTTCATCTCCTACATTTTGCTTCTTTTTCTAACTAAAGCACATGAGGGCCGGGGAGTTAGCTCAGTGGTTCCGGCGCCTGTCTAGCAAGCGCAAAGACCCAGGTTTGATCCCCGGTAACCACATACCATACTGGGCATGGACACTCACCCCAGCAGCAACCAGTACCACATACCACAGTGCCAGGCGTGGTGGCTCACGCCTGTAATCCCAGCACTCAGGAGGCAGAGGCAGGAGGATTACTGTGATGTGAGTTTGAGCTGAGCTCAGGGCCAGCCTGAACTACAAAGCGAGACCCTGTTTCAAAAAACCAAAAATAAATACATAAATAAATAAAGCACATGAACAATTTAAAAACTGATGATGAGAAAAATGGCAGCGGAGTTGTATCAAATACTCTAATGTGTTTCATTAAAAATAGTGTATTTTAAATACTTACGTTGACCAATCCGAAGTAGTGTTCATTGATTGGAAACTGCTCTGGACCAATGTCTTTTTCCAGAGCAGAGGCATTGGTGCCCTAAAAGAGAAAAATAACAAAAGTTCTACTGCACAGCAATTTAACAAGAAAGTAAAGCACAGTTAAGCTGTCTACTACTGAGACAAGCATCTACTCTGGTTGACAAGGCGTTTGGGAATGTTTATGCTGAAAGAAAGGGAATGATAAGGAGATTAGTTACTAATCTCACTCCTGTTTTCCTCTTATCCAACTTATTCCCCTCCTCAACCCACTCTATGTGGCTCCAATCACCTTTCATTAGGAAAGGAGGCATGAGAGAGGCAGATGAGCAAACTGTCACCAAGAACTTCTGCATACAACAGCATTGTAGACATGGCAGCTACGAAAACCAAGGCACAGAGTAGTATATTATCATTTTCAAAGTCAGTTTCTTCATTCTGGTAAGGATCCATTGTGCATCCAGTGAGCCAGGTTCTAGTCTCTAGGTTCAGGCATTGATAAGAAAACAGGGAACAGAACAGACACGGATGCCTGCTTCTGTGGAGTTCCCATTTATAAATGAAGACAGCCTGGAACACAAAGTAAAAATGCTGAACAGTACATTAGGAAGTAATAGATGCAACAAGGAAAGAAGGCAGAAAATGAGGAGGAGACAAAAGGAAGTATGTGTGGAGAGACTTACCGGTGCTACAGGGGGAGTGGCTGTACCTTTAAGAGACTGATTAAGAAAGAAGGCCTTAATGCTCCAAAAGAATATGAGGACTAATGGACAAACACGACCTGAAACAGCTCTCAGATGCGCTGAACTAGCAAGCCAGCCACAAGACCATCACAACTATTCTATGAACTAAGCACTGTTATGATTCTCATTTAACAGACAAGGACCTCAAGGCTCATAAGGGTTGGAAAAATCTCTCCTGGTTCAGTCATTTAAGGGATAAAACTAATAGTTGTACTCAGGAATCAGACTAAGAACATATGGTCTCCATCAAATGCTACATAGAACAATCCTAGCCACTAAACCATTGACTGAGCCCCACTAAGGACCAGTAACCACTGATGGATTCTTACTTTATGCTCAGCCTGAGCAAGTCTGCTGGGATTAGGAAGACTGCTGAGATTCAGTATAATAAGGTAGGTGACAGTCAACCCTCATCTCTATCCATGGAGAAACAGATGCCAGGACCCCTCTGGAGATTTTCAAGTCCTTTATATAAAATGTGTGGTACGTGCATGAACCCTAGTATGTAGTCAACTTTCCATACATGCTATGACAAATACCTAAGATGGACAGTTCACAAACAGCAAAGATTTCTTTTGGCTTATGGTTTCCATCTATATCCCTTGGCTCTCCTGTTTTAGGGCTATGCCAAAGCAAGAACATGACAGCTGGGTCTTGGGGTGAAGGAAACCACTCATCTCCTCACAGCAGGCACGAATCAAAGACCAGGAAGGGCCCCAGGACTCCCTACCAGAATATGTCTCCAGTAACCCGCTTCCTCCCACCACACCACACCTCTCACACCATCAGCTGAGGACTGAGCTTTAGCACACCAGCCTTTCAGGGACACAAAGGTCCAAAGCACAGCATCTACGTACATCCTGCTGTGTGCTCCAAATCTGCACCCACAATGTAAATGCTGTGCAGGTACTTGTTCAACCACATTGTTTAGAGAGCAACAAGAAGTTTGCATATGTTTTTTACAGATCAATTTTCTTAAGTTTTTTGATCTGTGGTCGATAGATCCTTACGGGAAAAACTTGTGAATACAGTGGGCCACCAGAGGTGTGGCAGAGGACAGGATCAACTCTGATGTTATGGCGGCTCTGCCATCATTCTGTCAGACTCAGGGGTCCATCTCCCTCCCGGCTCTGCCCTCGCCCTTCCACTGTGCTGCTTCTGCTCTGGAACATGCCAGCCACAGACTAAAACCTCTACTAACTGTGAGCCGAAGCAAAGCTCTGTTCCTGCAGTTTGCACATGTGGGGAGCTGTGTCTCAGGGATGAGAAAGTGACTAAAACAACTTGTTTCTTAGGTCTTTTATACCATCTGACTAATCAAAATTTTTCTACCTGTCTTTTGAAGAGTTTCAGTATCTTTTGAGTATGTGCATATGTGTGTTTGGGTGCAGCAGGAGGTCACTACTTTCACAATAATGTAGCTCCATTTACAAGGCTGAACTTCCAAAGTAATACAACAAATCACGGCAGGGTTTTATAGTATAGACAAAAAATACTATAAATTTTCAATAAAGTTACATCTCAATCCTAAATCATTGTAAATTATGTGTATTTAAAATATGCCTAGCCATTTTTCAAGTAAAATTAGAATGCATGGCTCAGAGCCCAGGAAAAATGTCAAATACAAAAATTTAGCACATAGAGATAGATCCCTGATTTTTAATAGTTGGAAAGTCTCAGACTGAATCTGTTTTTTTCTCCCTATCTTACTAGTTCCCCCCTTTGCATGGAGCAGCTCAGAGAAGAAGGGTGCAGGGCTACCCTAAGGACACAGCTGGGACAGCATTCCATAGCACGGTCCAAGGAGAGATCACGGTGAGTGAACATGGCCTTTGTGAGACCTGACTCCTTCTGGAAGCCAGTGCTGACCCTTGCCACCCTCAGGGTCAAGCTCCCCCAGGCTGGTACACTCCACACATGATGGTCGGTGAAGTTCAGGGAAAAGCCCAACTGGGCCTCACTTGTGATGCTGCTTCCAGACAACTGCACCTCATCTTCTCGTCCCTGTACCCCCCTTCCGAGGCCCATGACTCCCACCACCGCACAAGCTCCTCCTTTCTCACCGTGGCTCGCCTTCCATTCCACTCCTGCCAAAATCCTAGATGGTTTCAACATCTGTGTGGATGAGCCACTGTGTACCCTGCTCTCTCACAAATGGATCTCCTGTGTCCTGAGAATCGTGTGTTCCATTTCACATGAGGTACCTCTCTCAACGATGTATCCTGGATCAGGCTACCCCTTGAAAAAAGTCAGGGTCTCCCACTTTCTAGTCCCCCTCTAAGGCAGAAGCTTTCTTTTTCAATAAAGTTTTCCTACCCCCCCCCCCAAAAAAAATCCCATGCTAGTCACACTTACAGCTCATGGGAACTTCCACTCTGTGGATGATGATTTCTAGGCCCCCTGACCATGCCCTTTAGCCATAACACCAGGTCAGACATTTTTTTAAAGGATGAACTAAATTATCTACCTCCTTTGAACGGACAAACAGACAAATGCACAACAGGAGAAAGAAAAAGGTCACACAATCACTGACCAGATTCTCTGGTATTCACCCAATCCCAGGGGCCCTCAACAGCACCCACATTGTCAAACTGTTCTATGCACTCATGCCTCCCTCCACAACACTATGTCTGACTTCCCCACACGCCTCAGAACTCCGGCATCCCTGCTATTCCTCTCCTACTACCTCTCCCCCTCAAAAACAAGGGTTTGTTTTTTTTTTTAACCAACAGACAGGGATTCCCTTAACTCGCTACTCACAAACGTACGTCTTTCTTGTTGATGATGGCTATCCCTCTTCTCTTATCAAATTCTCATCAGAATTTAGATTTCTACCACTGTGTTCACATTAGAAGCACTCACTCCTCCATAAACTTCCCTATTATGATCTCATTCTCACTTCTTTGGAGCTTAACTATTTAAAATAACTATCTCTGCTGAGATGTTTACAGGGTGAATCAGATGACTGCTAAGGTTTGTGAGGTGGGACAAGGAAGGGGACAAACTGTTGTTGAGGCAGAGTAGTGGGGGAGGGGCTCACACCCTCTTCTGTTTATACTTTTACACATATAGTCATGCATCATTTAACCACAGGAGCACATTCTGAGAAACATGGCCTGAGGTAATTTCATTACTGTGTGAATGTCACAGTCCAAGCTGGTGCAGCCAAAGACATATCGAGATAAGTTAGATGGTATTACGCTCAGCAGCCTACAGTTTTTAGGGTCCTGAGAAACAGAACCTGAGATTATCAGACTCTAGAGAAAATGATTTGATTAAAACACATGCAATAAGCCAGGCGTGATGCTGTATGCCTGTAATCCCAGGAGCTGGGAGGTGGAGGCAGGAGGGAGCCTTGAGTTTGAGTTCAAAACCAGCATGAACTACATAGTGAGACCTTGTCTCAAAAGGGAAAAGAAAAAGACACATTCAGTAAACATGAACCATATGAGGCTGGTTCCAGAGTAACAGCATACTGTTTTAGAGTAAACCTTTACAAGTATAAGGAATAAAGTATAAAGAATAAAAAGTATAACAGAATATAGAAACTAATGACATATTTACTACCTTCATCAGATATTTTGTACTACAAATAATTATATGAACTATACTTTCATGTAACTGCCGGTCTGTTTTCACCAGCATCACCAAAGCCCCGAGTAGTGTGCCATGCTACCATGCTGCAGCAAGAGTAACACTAGGTGTAGGAAGTTTTCAGCTCCATTATGATCACAGTGAACCACTGTCACATACGAGGCCCATCACTGACAAAAAGCATCACCGGGCAGCACACGGCTGTATATAAGCTGACAATGTTCCCCCAAAGACCCTTGTCCCAATCCCTTGACTGGTGAATGCATTATCTTCCAAAGGGAAATTCAGAGGAACCAATTCACTCCTCAGCTGACTTAGAGCAAGGAGACTGTCCAAGGTCATGTGGGTGGTGTAGTGTCATAACTGTCCTTTTCAGAGTCAGCAGAGCAGAGCGCCAGATCAGAGTAATGCAGTGTGTGTGGACTTGAACCCCCTCTGCAAGCTCTGAGGATGGAGGGAAGGAGGGCCAATGAAGGACTGAAGGCCGCTTCTCTCAACTGCAAGGAGGAAACACTCTCCACTAGACCCTGTGCCTGAACCAGCCTGGCTGTGACCCAGCCAAGAGACCTTCAGGACTTGTGACATCCAGAACTCTAAACTACTAGCGGGTGGCACAGAAATTGATATGGCATGTCTGAGGTCTCCCACTATAAAATCTTCTGTAAGACTTGTCTCTACTTCCTCACTTCCACATGGCTCCTCAAAAGATCTGGATTCTGTTCCCCCTTCACCTCTGCGAAGCTCCACATTGCAGACTCCTGCAGGCACTCTTCGATGGCTGGCTTTTCCAGGCGTGGTCTGGGGCCCCCTCCCCCAACTCATGTCTCTCCCACGGTCTGGGCAGTAACTGCTCACATGGCTTCAATCAGCAACCACATACCAACCATTCCCAACTTATCTGTATCTCGCTTCGGAGCTGCACACTGAGGGGACGTGGGCATCCTCACTTGCTTGCCTGTCTTCAGTATCCACCTCCCCGAACTTATCTCCCCCCTCTGGTGTTTCTCACTTAGAAAATTAAACATCAGCACCGTCCTCCTCTCAGCTCGTGTCAGAACCTTGACCACAGACCCTGCTGCACTCTACCCTCGTCTATCTCCATGTCCTCTAGATTCTCACTCCCTCAACCTCTCCGTTCCCTGCACTTCTCAGTTACTCTGTCAGTGGTATCAGCCACCAGATGCCAGGCTGGCAGCACCTCTCATCTGAATTACCACCAGCTCCTCCACAGCTTCCAATGCCCATTTTATTTACCTCTAACTCCTCTGTCAATACTGTGGCAAAGTGCTCTCTTTAAACACTGACCCTACCAGTGATTTCTCACTGTTACTGCCAATCTCATCTTGCCACGTACGTCGTGCACACGTTACCCAGCCCAGTGATTACCTCTGTCCCTAGGTACCTCCAGTTCCTCCTCACTCATCCCCTGAGTGCAGTCCCTTGTTTCTATACTACCATCCCACACACCTGGCTTAAATGCCAGGTCCTCGGGGCACGCTTCACAGAACTTCTTATTAAGGAAGTCCCTGTGACACACAGCATAATGCTCCTTTCACAGATGTCCACATCCTATCCCCCACCAATGGCAATGCAGAGATAGGTAAATTAAGGATTTTGATATGGAGCCACTCTCCTTGCATCTCTGAGTGGGTCCACCATGATCACAAGCATGCTCATGCGGGGGAAGGAAGCAGACAGCCAGAATTACTGAGGAGATGTAACACTGGAAACAGAAGTCAGAGGTTAAAGATGTTACACTCTGGCCTTGGAGATACAAAAGGCCCCATGAGCCAAGCAATGCAAGCTGCTGACCGGAACAGGAAAAGACAAGGAAGCTGTCCGATTCTCCCTACAGCCTCAGAAAGGTACGAAACAGCCACATCTTAACTTCACAGTTTCTGACTTTTATTTCTGCAAGATAATGAAGTTTTACCTTTTTAAACTATAGGTTTATAGTATATTTTCACAGCAACCATAAGAAACCAGTATACCTCCTCCCCAATCAACTCCCCATTCAGCATCTTGTGTGTTTTCCCTATATATTCTAATTGTTACTTTTATTATTAATATTTGTCCCATCCCCTAATGCAGTGATGGCAAACGTGTAAGAGACAAGTGCCCAAAAGTGCGGCCCAAAAGTCACTTAGTTATCACAAAATGCTAACATTGCAATCTAACCTGAATACTTAGGTTTTAGTTTAGAAAAAAAGAGCTCATAATTTAATAACTCTTTGTCTTAAAAGAAAAACAAAGCTAGAAGTGGTGGCACACACCTATAATCCCAGCATTTGGGAGGCAGAGGCAGAAGGACTGCCATGAGTTTGAGGCCAGGCTGGGCTACATTGTGAGTTCAGGGCCAGCCTGAACTACAAAGCAAGACTCTGTCTTAAAAACTAAAAAACAAAATAAATAAACCCACAAGAAAAATAAGACATGTGCCATAGATTCACTACCCTTCCCCTAAAATTAAATACATCATGGGAGCAAAAATCATACATGACCTTCCAAAACTAAAATTCTTAGTGACAAGAAGATAACGGGACCACAGGAACTACAGTCTAGCTAGATGGGTGGATGGATGTACAGCCTCGGATGCCTAGAGTTGCTCGAGTAGCCACAGTGCGCATGATAATTTGGACATACACATGTGTGTTCTCCCGTGATACTGTTCAGTGAGACATAAGCGGAGCCCTCTACCACCTTCCCCATTCCTTTTTGCAGAAACACTCTAGGAAATGGTTTCTATGGATACAGAATGTCACTGATATTGACATTTAAAACCGAACTCTTGCTTTACATGCTAGCATTTTTCTTTGGTAACATGAATCTTTGTACCTTGAACAGTTTAGGAGTAAAATTATGTTAAATGTACATGCTAGCACGGTTAAATGACACACATGATAAGGAATGTCTTATGAGATGATAATGACCATGAGTGTGTAAAGATTAATCAGGCAGAGTCAATCAACACTTTAAATGACCTGATCCAGGCCAGGTGTTTAGCTCAGTGGTTGGAGTGCCTACCTCCCAAGCACAAGGTCACGAGTTTAATCCCCACTACCAAAAAACCAGAAACTAAAACTAAACGACAAAATCCTTAAACCATGCAATTCTTTTATTTACATGTATATTCATACTGGCAAAAAGAGATACAGAGACTATAACAAAAGGTCCAAATAATATGAGTGTTTTAAACGAGATAGCAATTTGCCTCTTTTATGTAAATGTCCAGAGGATTCAGCACATGCCTGATATTGCACTGCTGGGGGGGACAGGCTCCTCTTATCTCATTGCTCTGTTGTCCTCAAGAGCCTGCTTTTAACTTTGAAATAAACATGGCTGCCCTAGCTCCTGCCATTAAATATATCTGTGAGGAAGAAGTGAGAAAAAAAGGAGGGGGTCTTCCTTGCTTTCAAGGATGCTACAATGCTCCAGGCTTTCCCTTTGGATATAGCCCTGCTGGCTAGAAATTGATCTAGTCATGCGGCCATACCAAACTGCAGGGAGTCTGGCAAAAGTGGTCTTCCCTGAGCAGCTGTGACCAGGTAAAATTTCTCTTAAACTAGAAATGAAAAAATGGTACCAAGGGAACAACCAACAGTCAGTATCTCCATGATTTCTGCAGCAAGGTTTATTAACAGAAAAAATTAGAAGTAATTTAAAATTGTTAAATAGCTATGGAAATGCATATGATGGAATCCCATCTGGATGTTTTTCAGGTAAATATAGCCTGTAAGTATCGCTATGAAAATGTGTCCAAGATTCAGTGCTAAGTAAAAACACGGTACAGAGTAACAATGTGTTTAGGAGAATCCTGGGAGTGTCAGGTTCCTCTAGTCAACGTCTACATTTTAATGGAAATTCCTAAAAGTACATTTGAGAAATGATTATTAGAGGGTCTGGTGGGGGTGTTTTGTTGATAAAGGGTCTTCACCATGATCCCTGGGCTGGCCTAGAACCCCGGGCCCGAGTGACCCTTCACGTCAGCCTCTCAAGTAGATGGAACTGAAGGCATGCTGTTTCTCTCACTTAACATCTGAGAAATTATTAGCAATGGTCACTGGTGTTAGAAAGTGGGGCAAGGAGATGCAAAGGTTATGAAAGGGCTTTCTTTTCATCTTCTCCACTCTTTGAACTTTGTACTGGGAGCATGTATGATTTTTGTATTAAAAACATAGTAAACCACTGCCCTACAGTATAGTTACCTAAGGTCCATAACACACACACATCAGAGTTGTATTTGCCCTTTTTTTCCTTGCCAGTATTTATTTGCCTTTGATCTTAGCCACTCTGCCTCTCTGAAGAGTCAGTTTCCTGGCTGAGGCTGAGCTGCTGACCACTCCAAAGGGCAGCGGAGCGAGTGAAGCCGAACTGGGAACGCTATCCACACCACAGCAATTGTGGGGAGCACTGCAAACTCCAAGGCCTGTGCCCCTGTTGCAGCACCCAGCACAGCAGCTCAAAAGGCAAAATGGGGTGCACTGAGAAGAATTGGTATATAATTAGATGGTGAGCAAAGAATATACCCAGAGGGGTAAATCACGGAGTCTGGAAGGATAAGAAACAAAGTTCTTATTTCTATCAGTGAAAAAAAAAGTGGTAACCTTCAGAAAACAATGCAGCCAACTTTATTAAAAATAGACTCCGATCTGGGACAAGTTCCAACAAGAAGACTATAATGTTAGCTTTTCAAAGCTCCTCTGAAAGCAATTCTATGACTGCCAAGGGTGCCTCCAACACACAGAACAAACAACAACAACCCAGGAACGACGAATCATAAATGTACATGGCAGGTATAGAAAGGAATCACTTTTAAAAATCATTTCTAAAGCAACTTATAAGGAAAACAAGCCAGAAATTCTTCCTTGAAGAACAAAAATGAAGAAAAGTTCTTGCCCAGGAGAAGGAAATAATCAGAAAAATGGGGAGTCTGTAAGAAACAATGAAAACATTTGCACAATAGCACTGTGCCTTAAACAAATGGACCCAAGCCAGGAAGGGTTCTTGGAGGCCAGCTTAACCAAATTACAGATGGGAAGACCAAGGCCCTGGAAAAGAAACTTACCTGCCCCAGAACTCACAAGTCTGTACCAGGTAAGAAGAGAACCAAGAAAGGCCAAAGATAACATGTAAAGAGTACAGTGAAGTACACTGAGAGTAAGTCATTAATTACACAACATGAGTTGAAACAGACACCAGGAGTGCTAAACGTTGCTATTAAAATCACATTTTTATGCTGACAATCAGAAGACTACATATCAACTATTCAAATGAAAATAGTACTTTACTAGTTTTCAGAGCCTAGTATTCCTGGACTTCTGATGGAAAAGGCCACTTGATAGCCTTATGGTGAACGAAAGCAAACAGAAGGTGAGCCAGCCCTAGGTCTCAGGATGAGTTCAGCGATGGCTAAGGAGGAATTCGGACCTCGGGTGGCTCCGCTGTAACAAACAGTAATAACAGATGACTCAGAAACAGTTGCTGTGCAGAGGCACTTTCCTAAGGACTTAGGCATATTTTATTTATTTTGTTCTTTATAGTAACCCTATGGGATGTCTCTGTTTTAAAAGTAAAACAGAGCCATAAGAAAGTAAGTAACTTTATCCTAATGTACCACTGGATAAGTAGTGGAACCAGCTTTGAATGCACACAATCTGGCTCCGGAATACACAGCCCACTCACTACAACATACCATCTCTCAGGGGGCAGAATCTCCCCACAACCATGGAACTGTAAGAAGTGGAGAACAGATGGGGTCACAAAGTCATCCAGGAGCACCCCAACCTCGAGCCACTCCTAGAATGGGAATACACAAGTCCTTCTCTCTAACATCTGTTTTTGCCACAACCATTTCAAGGGCTGTTTTTAATATCTAACAATACAAGAAAAGAATGGTAATTCTCTAAAAAAAGAAAACTGTTAAAGAGTAAAAATAAAATCTAAGGAAAAAAATCATTTTACGCCTAATAATGAAATAAATTGCAATCTTAATTCTCAACTTTGAAATTCAAATACAGATACTGACAATAATACAACAAAAATGATGGAGCACACAGAGACAGAGAAACACTAGAAATATGAGGAACAAAATGTGGTGTTATACCAGCATAGTTCACCTTTCAGTGTTGGGATTGTTAGTAGAGGAGAAAAGAACTGGCATGAACTATGTAGAGAAAAAAATTTTATCCAAAGAAAGCTGCAAAATATGTGTCATGCCTTTAAAAAATACAAATGCAGTTGTAATGTAGAGACTCTTGACACAAACTACCCGTGCCAGTGCTCTAGCCCCTCAGAGCCCACCTGGCACACTCTCTTTCCCTCTCACCAATAGTTTCAATGTCACTTTCTCCCGGACCCATTGCACAGAATCCTGTCTGTCACTTCATGCTATTCATCACAACATGCAGCAGTGTAATTGTGACCATTTTATATTTGGTTTTCCACTAGACTACGACAGGTCTGCATATTACAGCCAAAATGATTTTGTAAATAAAGTTTTACTGGAACACAGCAATGATCAACCAACTTACTCACTGCAACTTCTTTCCCAAGGCCATAGCAGAGCTGCACAATGTGACGGAGATGCTGTGGCCTAATTACTGTCAGGTCCTTTACAGAAAAGCTGTGAGCACTGACCGAAAGTAGGCCAGAAGCTCTGTAAAGGCAGTAATTACGTGAGAGTCACTTGTGAGCACCCAGTAGAGGGTCCGGCACCTCGAAGGCACTCGGTATATCTGCTGATTGAATACACTTGGTGGACACAGGAAGGGCAGCCAGCACGTGCCACTCGCTGTTCAGAGAATTTCACGTCTATATTTATTTAATCCTGTCCAATAACACAGGAGAGATTAGTCTTAATCTCTCCATTTTATGTATGGAAACAAACAAACAAACAAACAAACAAAATAAAAGGGAAGCTGCCAACCTCACTCAGCCATTCAGGACAGAGCCAGAATCTCATTCAGTCCCCAGAATTGGAGCTACTGACCACAAATCAGGAGGATGCACTATTCCCTGATGTTCTCAGTAATTCCTTAACTGCAGCCATGGGAACTAGACAAAACCAGAGCTGTCTGAGCACTCCCCCTCGGGCTGCAGCTGTCACATGTTATCCGAGCACTAGGCACATACCCACGGGGGTTATGGATACCTGACCTGCTGAGTAAGCAAGCTGGTGGCCAGGTAGCCTCTGTCCTGGCCACCAACAGTGAGCAACAGTGAGCTGGACCTTCCCTCTGAGGTAAGTAGCTGATGGGATCTCACTATCCCCACTTCACGGGGAAGAGAAAAGAAATGACTCATTAGTCACTTGCCAAGGTTAAGTGTTAGCAGGAAGCAGCAGGCAATGGTGACCCTTACTCTACAACCCCAACTACTAATTCAACAGCTGCTCCATTCTGGGCTTTAACTAGGAGCCAGTCCACAAAAAGGTAAAGGGTATTTTATTCCACACTGTGTCAGTGTGTATTTCCGTCCTTTACATTGGATAGGAGAAAATTACTCAGAAAAAAGCTCCACATGACTTTATCTGATAATCATTAATAAGAAGCCAAAACATCACTGCTGAAGAAAGCTGACCTTGGGACACCTGCCTGTACAAGGGTCTGAAGTCATTATAGGAAGGAGCAGTGAGGCCCAAGGGTCCATACACGTGTATAGAGACAACACAACAAAATCCTGATGCAGAGGTAAACTTGAGCTCAAAAGTAGACAAAGACTACTGGGCTTGTGTCTGTTTTGTAGCTGAAGATGGAAGAGAAATACAGTTACCACAGTAACTGAACTCACCAAGCTAGAAGCAAGAACCTCCTTCCTAATCCAGTGTCTGACAGTCACCAATATACCTCCTTATGGTGGTGTCCCTAAACCTCCTCCTCTACCCTGAGGTCCTCTTCCCACTGCTACAGAGAAGGGCTATATGGGAGACATGGGGATCCTGGCAAAGTCCCAGGACAAAAAAGCCAGTGGTTTCATCTCCCATCCTCCCCTATCCTTCCATGCTCCTATCCAAGCTCAAGGTCTTCACCGGTGAAAAACTCCACCTTGGTGTCCCCTCCTCCAGCACGAGGAGAACTGAAGGGCCCACTATTCCCACTCGTGTCCTCGGGAATCCCTGCCCATGAGAACCAGGAATGTTGTGACATCTGAGAAAATTTAATCCAACATGAGGAAAACATCTTGAAATGTACTGATTATGGAATATGAAACATAAAATTCCACATTCTCTCCCTGAACCCTGAATAGAGCGGCAAGAGGAGCAAAGAAACAAACAAGCTAGGAACCCTTGATAGCAACGTACATTCCTCAAAGAATCAGCACTCTGCCGGGAGCTCAGTTCAAAAACTGCAAATGTGCACGCAGAGCGGGCAATGAGTGGACAGGGTAATTTTCTACCTGCCATGTTTAGTCATAAAAAACTGAAGTTTGTGTTTTATTTATCTTTGGATTTTGTTCCACTTTGCTACTGATTCTTTTTTACCATACTGTACAAAAATATTGGTCTGAGACAGATTGAAAATAAAAATAAAATGGGTTCTTTCCTACAGACTTTGAAAATAATCGCCAACAGCAAAACATTTAAATGAGACTGAGTTCTTTCTCTTAAAATATATGAATAGCTACTCATGTTCACTTTTTTTTTCCATGTTCACTTCTAATAAGAGAAGTGCAAACTAAAAATACACCAAGACACCATCCCCCTACCCCCTTAGCAAAGTTCAAAAGGTTTCTGGATGGCACACTGCTTTCACAAGGCGGCAGGCAACACAGGCTGCTGGTAGAGGCAATGGAACAAAACCCCTCAATCACAAATGCAAATTCGTTCCTAGGAAGTCAGTCGACAGATACAGCTCCATGCACGCGACATGATGCATGGACAAAGCTGTTCCTCGCAGCCTTGCTTGTAAAAACCAAAGACTGGAAAACTACCTGCAAGTCCTAGGGGTCAGTGGGGACCTGGAAGTGTGAATTTAATATATTCAAACAACCCAACATCCTGCAGCTAAAAAAAAGAGAGAATAAAGATGCTCTCTATATACTCTCCCATAATACAAAAAGCACAGGCACATCAGGAGAGATTCATATGTACTATTTAGTATCATATATGGTACTACTTGTGTCTTAAGAAAAATAAGGGCAAATTCAAGTTTATTTGCTGAAATAGACATAAGACAAAGTCTGTCATGGTTTATATTGAAACGTCCCCAAAGCCTCATGCACTCACAGGTAGGCTTTGGAGATGTGAGTGGATCATGGAGGCGTGGTACTCACTAGTAGAGTGAGTGGTCATGAGCTTACAGCTGATCTGCTGTTAGGAAGTGGGATCTTTGCGGAAGAGGAAGATCATTGTAGGCATGGTCTGAAAAGGCTGGTGCTCTCTCTCCCTCTCTCTGACTCTGTCTCTCTCTGTGTCTCTGTCTCTCTGAGTCTCTCTCTCTCTCTATCTTCCTCTCTCTCTCTCTCTCTTCCCTCATCTCCCTCCCCTCTTCCACGAGCTGCTTCTCCTCTGCCCTCCCACAAACTGACTATAGGCAGAAACTCAACAGACTGGAAAACAAGGGCTGGAGCTCAGTGGTTCTGGCATCTGCCTGGCAAGTGCAAGGTCCCAAATTCAATCCCTAGTACCACATACCACAGTGCCGGATGTGGTGGCTCATAACTGTAAACCTAGCATTCAGGAGGCACAGGCAGGAGGACTGCCTTCAGTTCAAGGTTAGCCTGTTCTACATAGTGAGTTCAGGGCCAGCCTGAACTACAAAGCAAGATCCTGTCTCAAAAAACTAAAAGAAAAAGAAAATAGCAAACTATGAGGCAACATAAGCCTTTTCTCCTTTAACTTGCAGGTGTTGAATATTCTGAACATATATTTTGAATATATATTCCTTCGCACAGTTTGAAATTTCTGCAATATGAACTTTTTTTTTAACCTACTCAAATACTTTAGCAATGAAAAAAGAAACTGGGCCTAGTACATCATGTATTTCTGAATTAGAAATGGCTAAATGTGCACACCAAATAATACAAGACTATAGTATCAACTCACTAGATGACTAAGTATCTTTCACTACATTATGTGTCCTCGTTATCAAGAAAAGAGAAACCTATCTTGGCTATTACAAAACATTGGCCATACACCATTAGCACTATGCCGTCCAACAATATTTCAGCCAGAAATCACAGCATCTTCCTCCCTTCCTCCTCCCTACAGCCCTTCCCTGATCTTGTGACTGGAAGCCACAGCTAGTTTGTAATGCCCTCATCTTCTCCTCACCGCTCCACAGCAACAGGTCTGACCGTCTAGACCCTGGGAGGGATCGGGCTGCCCAAGGTCCCTGAGGCACAAGACGACTACAGCCCAGGACTGCGCATGCCTACCTGTAGGTTCTGCCCACTACACTGTCTGCACTCTTCTGCTAACGAAAAGAGTGAGCACAAGCAAGGGAGGCATTGATGATGCCTAGTACCAAGGTAGGAAATGAACATAAACGGTTCAATTAAATCCCACAAGGACCCGCCTCACCGTGGATGAGAACGAAGTCTTTGGGAGGCAGAGAGCATCAAGTTCTCGAACCCCACACAAAGCTTGTGCAAATGCCAAGCAGATCTCATCCACAAGGATCCTCCTTCCTTGCCAGCAAGGAAGCTCCCAACCAGATCTGGACTCAATTCCTCCTCTGAGCCCGTGTCTCACACTATGGGCCATGAAGCCTGGGACAGGAGGAGATCCTCTTAACACGGGATGAAGTTAACATTGCTAACTTCAGCATTTCTGTTTTTGATAGGTATTTTAAAAAGCACAGCGCAGTGTAGTGATGCTTGCCCGTAATCCCACTGGGAAGCTGAAGCAGGAAGATCGCTGTGGGTTTCAGGCCAGCCTGGGCTACATAGTGAGTTCAAGGCTGATTTGAACTACATAGTGAGATGCTGTCTCAAAAGAAGCACAAACGTACAGCATCAAACCCATGACTTTAGAGTTTCCGCATGGGAGGTTAAGTTACAATAAGGTAAACAGATGTAAGGAAAATTACTAAGTAAATAAATTTAGGTGAAACATGGGCAGAATAGAGACAGACTGGGAGTGAGAGTCACTGAGCTGAGGAAGCGGATCTGTCCCTTTCCCTCCCTACAGAGAGAAAGGCATGGGAACAATATGTTCTCTACCCCCAGAATATGGTGTCACTCGTTCTGAATGACACCACCTTTTATGTCTTAATTTTTACTAAGTGGGGTCCTCCTATGTCGCTCAGGCTGGTCTCAAACTCAAAGGTTTAAGCAATCTCACTGCCTCAGCTTCCTAATAGCTCTGCTGAAAGCACAGCCCACAGCGTCCGGCTATTTATTTTCTTTGCATCGCTACTGTGTTCACATCAGTGTCCCCAGCTAGCAAAGCACCCCAAAACACTGCACTTATGTAGCAGTGTCCTACGCTGACTTCACCTCAGGGTGACTCCCAGTTCATTTCTCCCGAGCAGTTCACATTACAACTGATAGAGTCATCTTCACTACCCTCGTCTCACTTTTCATGTGTCTGACTTGAACCGGGCATGGTGGCACACTCCTGAAGCCACCACACTTAGGGGGCCGAAGCAGGAAGGTGGCAAGTTCAAGGCTGTGGCTACACAGTGAGACCCGGTCTCAAGGAACTAAAACAACTCACAAGAGCCAACCAGGGTCCCAGCCAAATAGGCTCCGTTTCTTCAGAGGGCCGGCCCACCAGCTCCGCCCCCGCTCAGTGCCCTGTGTCTAACACAGGAAACCTTGGCGGACACGCGCTACATCCAGACCATACACCCAGGAGAGTTGCAGCCAGGCATATCCTAAGAGCAGCGCCCCCTCCAGGGCTGGAAAAATAACGGCGCATGAGCAAAGTCGTCCGCAAAGAGAACACTGAAGACCCCACTGCTGCTCAGAGAGACTACTTTAGGGATGACCAAGCGTCCCTAAGTAAGGGAATAAATTACTAAACCACAGTTAGGCCAAAGCATACTGCCACAGAGCGGTCAGAAACAATACACTAGGTGACTAGCTGTCAAAGGCACCTCCAACTTCAGTGAACACAAAGGCCATAGGAAAAGGCCACATGCTTTTGTACAAATACAAATGATTAATCACTCACGGATCCATAAGTATAAGACAGATATGGCGAGCACAAAATTGGTTTGTTCTGGAGGAAGGATGAGCAAAGAGGAAAGGTGAGTGGTATTTTTTTAAGGTGCTGTATCAAAAACTATCAACCAAATACAGCTTAATTTAATATTTGCTAAATCTGAAGATAGGTTTGGGGGTATGTGACATATCTTACGTTCTTTTCCCGCACTTTCTGAGGTGCTGATGTTTTATAATATATTTATTTAAGTTTCCTTTTAAAGCTTTTTAAGTGACATGATATACACCCCAACAGACCTCAGAATCTCTGTTCTAGGAGCATAAAGTAATTAAAACTTGCCTACTTAATGTGAAGAAATACATCTACAGGATGGCAACATTCTAGACCTCTTGAAGCTAAATTACTACCTTAAATAACTTTACATTAATTTTAAGAAAGCTTTCACATGGCAAGTCATTTTTATAAGCCATATATTTAGGAGCCACAACCACTAACTATCAAGGGCAGCAGTATTTCTTAAAGCACTGTCCCCAGGGACTAGAAAAGGAAGATTCCAGGGCCCCACCTTTGACCTCCTTAATCAAATTTCTAGGTGGGGGAGTCTGAGTTTTTCATAAGAGAATTTATATGTGAGCATCATTCTGTTATGCCATGGAACTACTGAAGAAACATATTTTAAAACTCTGAACCATACTTTTAAAATAGTGTCTTTCTGCCAGGCATGATGGCTCATGCCTGAAATCCCAGAACTCAGAGGCTGAGGTAGGTGGATCATTGTGAGTTCAAGGTCAGCCTGGGCTACAGAGTGAGACTCTGTCACAAAAAAAGCAAACAAATCACATATTTCTGTCTTCGATGAGGTGATATTTGTCATACTTTCAAAATTCAAGTACAGGAGAGGTTTTCTAAATATGTAATAAATAATATTCATAATTAATAATATATGTGACATGTAAATAACTCCATCAGGACATACCAGCAAACCCTGACAAAAAGTTTCCTACAGGGTGTATGGAAAGGACAAAGAAATGTACATTAAGAAGAGAACCATGACTTCACACTCCCTTTTTATGAGGACTTCAAAAATCAAGTGAGCAAACAGGAGAACGGTACAAGCCCAGTCTTGCTGCTGTGCTGCCGGGAAGAGGCCCCGCACGATTTCCACCAACGCCAATTTCCATCCAACACAGTGTGGACAAAGAGGCTTCAATGAGGCTGGCTGCCCAGGAAGTGTACCCCGAATTCACTCTGCGTACATGAGGCATCGTTCTGATTCCAGCTTATGGTCATTTTGCTCCAAGTTTTCGCCCCCTTCGCAGCGGTCCTCTTTGCCACGGCTCTTTGGTTCGGTATCTCCTCCTCTTTCCTAGCTGTTGTGTGGCTGTCCCTGATCTTCCTTTTCATCTCCCCGTTTCCAGATAAAAATCAAAACTGCAAACCAAATTCCCTAGCTCTGGAAAACTGTTCCTGAGCCCCTGGCTAAAAAACAATCCTGCGCTTGAAAAGATGTTCAACCTCATAAGTAAACAGGAAAGTGCGAATGTAAACCACAAAGATGCAATTTCACACTCATCAGATTGGCAGCATGCCATCTGTAACAATATCAAGTGCCTACAAGCCTGTGGGAGGGTCAGAACCCCCAAACATCCGGGTCAAAGGTAAACTGAGACAGCTGCTTTGGACAGCAAGCGGAAACATATTATAGTGAAAGACGTCCATTTTCCTGTGACCTAGCACTTCCTTCGGGGTACATATGACACAGGAATTTTAAACATTCACACAGACAGATGAGTTCACAACTATTCACAGCCCTAAAACAGCATAAACGAAAAACTGTAAGCCTAAGTAATTAGCAACAATAAAAAGAATAACTATGAGTATGATAGCATATTCATGTAGGGGAATACTATACATCAATTAAAATAAACTAGAATTATGCATAGCTTAATGGATAAATCTCAGAAGTTCTCATTTAAACAATGAAAAGAGATTGCTTCAGTACTACAGAGTATGTTTAAAACAAACAACATTGTAGCTCATTTATGTGCGCACGTGTGTCTAGTAAAAGTATAAAAATATGCAACAGTCAACAAATTCAGAATAGTGGTCACTCTGGAAAGGGACAATGAAAAGAGGAGAGGTTCGCAAGAGGTTTTAATTGTATTTCAAATATGCTATTGCTTCATTGGGTGGGGAATACTAAGTGTTCACTCTGTTATTCTACATACTTCTCTGGATACTCAAAATTCACCTCCACCCAAAAAAGGAATCCCACATCTGAGCTACTTTAAACCCTGTGGGTTCTGGTCTGCAAAGGGCAAGAGGATTCTGTGAGCGCAGGAGCGAGGCTGACCTGTGAGAGGAAAAGTAAAGCCTTAAGAACCAATGAGACCCCCACCCCAATACCACCCATACCTTAACACTATCTAGAGTAAATCATCATTCATAGAACCGTAGTGAAATCCCACGTAGGGGACTATAACATCCTCAAAACTCTAACTCATAATTCCAGACAGAAATATTCCAAAAATCCTTCAGTGTCCATGCTGCTGACTGTTAGAGAAATTTCCTTGCAGTTTTTACGGATTCATTTTTGGGTGGTCTTTTCTCTCTGAAGATCAGGCCTTTGAAAACCCTTGGTTAGCATTTGGTTTCACCACGACTAAAGACATGTCATAAGAAGTTGCGTTAAAATACTTAGACCAGAAAAGTTAACTAGACTAAAAGACACCATCTTGTACAACTCCTCCAGTCAGTTTGCTTTGGGCTGGCAAACTACCTACTTTGTAGGTAGGCAAGAGATAAAATCCACACAGAGACATCTTTCTGATGATACTACTAACCCGAATGTCATCATAATAAACCCACGGCCTGTTCAAACCAACTAGAAAAACAAGGCTTGGGGCAAGGGGAAAAAATCTGAACTAGCAAAAACTAAACTGCTAACATAATCAAAATTGAAATTGACTTTCCATTACAACCACAGATATCAAAATTCCACACGAAAAATACAGACGTTCTGAAGTATGGCTCAACTGGAATGCAAAGTCAATATCCAGAACGGGTACCACAATCTTTAATCCTAACCAAATATTAACATTCAAACTTTGCTTTCCTCTAGGAATCCAAGAAAGAGAAAAATCTGCATACCTAATTGTCAGGTCTTGACCTAACATACACTCCTGTCTATTAGACCTGTGGGGCCAAAGGAGCAGAATCTCTTTCTTTAAACATTAACCCATCTAACCTCAGGCTGCATTTTTCAAAATCCTACAACTATCAGTGCAGACCCTCTCACATAAATAACAATTCCTACCTGGCACAATAGACTAAACAAAGTTGCCAATAATCTTTGACAATAGTACGACTAACAAAATCCAATCTATCACTTTCCCCAAATTATGAGACCTGATGTAGTTTTAAAGTGTCAACCATTCTCAAAAACACTTGCCTCAAATAAGCAGTTCATTAAGATAAAAACTATATTTATAAAAATACTCTAGTTTTGTTTCAAATTTTTGCTAATTTTAAGGTGACTTCATTTATTTAAAAGACCTCAAATGGGACACGTTGGCACAAGCCAGCAATCTCAGTACTTCAGAGGCTGAGCCAGAGTTGCCACAAGTTCAAAGCCAGCCTGGTTTAAATAGTTAGTTTGAAACCAGCCTACACTACATTCCAAGACCCTATCTCGAAAATACCAAAAGAATTCAAGTCTAGCAGTCTAACTGCTGTGACGTATTAGCCTAGCATTGTTCCACAGAGGCTAACATGCTAATATCTGATAAAATTTAAAATTACCTTTTAAAAAGGTAGTTTTAACTCAAATGGTTACTAACCATTAAGAGATGTTGATTTTTATAAAGACTTTATCTCTGAAATACTATACCTTATGAAGCTTTACAAAATGAGAAAAACCAAAACTATCCGGAAGTACAATTTCCCCGAAGCCACCACAAGACAGATTCCAGTTCTAACTCACACGGACCTACCATCATGTCTTCATATAAATGCCACAAGCAGAAAGCGTATTATTATTAAAGAAATGCCCTGTTTCATGAATCATCCTCCCACTCCCTGCTTCTGAGACTCTGTTCACCCTCATCTAAGCCAATTCCACAGGGTTCAAATCGTTCCATCTTGACCAATGTTGGGCCTCCAAGACGAGGGACAGCTAAGCTCGGTGGGGGCAGGGACTCAACTTATTCATTTATGGAGCATTACTATGTGGCAACACTACTATAGCAGATCCACAACTAAATTCTGGCATCAACACTGGCAATATTGGCGTCAGATTCCTCAATGGATGGCCATTTATAAGTATAAAACTAGGAGTCTATTTGATAGATGGCACTTTCTCTACTATTAACAAATGAAATGAGGGTAAGATAACTTAGGCCAATTTGCATTAGAATAAGTCACAGTTGAGTTCTCCAAATGCAGCTTTAGAAAAATTCTCAATTCAAACAAACAAACAAAAAAACTCAAAACCTTCCACTTACAAGGCTGTAAAAATACATAGGAAGTTAAATCCATTGGTCTGGACAAAAATCAGAGGATTAGCAACAGAGTACATTTCCTCATGCTTGGTAGCAACGACAGCATTTTCAAAATTACAACACACCAGACAAACAAGCTTTACTATCCCTGAACCAAACTTGTCCTGAGCAAGCTGGTCAGGAATTATGCTAAGGCATTCACAAGGAAAAAGTTAATGTGAACCAGCATTAATATTCCAAAGAACAATACAATTCAGTAGAGTAGGAAGGAAAGGGGGGGATGAGGCTATTTCCCGTGTCCCCAACATCAAATACTGGCACAAGAATGTGAAAAGAGGTGGTATTAAGCCTCAATCACAGGACGGATTTACAGCAAGCTCAGCTTCTG
>PVIR01004741.1:0-77015 GCA_004026965.1 Petromus typicus
GGACTGAAACCAGGAGGCAAAGGAAACATCTTATTTTTTAACTTGGGAGTGCCAGGTATTGTGTCCAATGACAAAGGAGTGACTAAAACACAGAGATTTCATCAGAGTGAAGATGGCAGTAGAAGTGATGCACATATCCTAATATTAAAAATAATTTTGATCTGAAACATGCAGGTAATTTATTATAATACTTTGCTCTGAATTTACTTTGAAAATGCAAACTAAAGAAAATCGAGCTAGAAATGAAAATATCTGATTATAATATGATTTGCAGTTTTTATTGGCTCAATTTATATGGAATAAAGACATACAGAAATTGTACGGATCAGACTTGATGGCTTGCACAAAATACCTGCGATAAACCATAGGATTCTACATATGAAAAAATTCTAACCTTGACACAGTCTTTTAAAAGTTGCTTATTACAAATGTGAAAGAAAATCAGGCCAGGAATGCAGCTACACAAACCATCCTGCTCTAACAGATCTAGCTGTGAAAAAATGCCATACATGATTGTTCCCAAGTAGACCTCTTATTGGCAGTTCTATGAGGCCAAAGGGAGTTTTAGCTGTACTGATCTCAGAAATAAGTTTCTTTGATGAATAAAAACAGTCCCCTTGTTTTTTTCTATGATGATGACATATTAAAAAATTTTTAAACTATTCAGCTAGGCCCAAAGATTTAGCTCAGTGGTGCCTCGCCTGCCTCATAAGCATAAAGTCTTGAGTTCAATCCCCAGTTAGTTATCTACAAATTTTTATAGAGTAGAACAAAGGAGTTACAATTATTTACACAAACAAGTTTACTATTAAAAATCACTGTATTTCTCATGCTCTATATGAGACAGAAATCTTAAGCCAAGAGCAAGTTGAATGGATACCAACAGAAGTGCTGGACACTTGCTGGGAAAACCTAACTAGATACTAAATCAATACTACAGTAAGTTATAAGTTGTGTGCCAACTCCTCATGATGAAAAAAATGTGAACTGGTCATTCTGTTCACACTCACTGATGAAGATAGTGTGCCAAATTAAATATCTGAAAGCAAGTCTTGTAAGGATAGATCCAGCACTATGAAGTAGTTTTAGGTGTCTCAGATAAATACTGATTGCAACCAGCTGACAGACACTACCAGCATCAGCAGTGAAACCCAACTGATATTCAGAAGCCAAATTATGCTTAAATCATCTATTTTCTAGAATGAGTAATTCATTAGTAAAATTTAAAACCTTTACTTTGACTTTTAAATATTCCTACCATTAAAAAACAAAATGCTTACTAAAAAAATAAAAACTGTGATTTATACAAACTGTCTTTATTCATAATGAATGTGACTGTAATAATTATAAAGATCAAAGTAAAAATGAAAGATGAATATATATTAAAATTTTCTGAAGTCTTTAGACTTAAACTTGAGATAAAACCTAGAGGAAAATCACAGAAAATGTTGTGACCTTAATTTACACAAAGACTTCTTAAGATAGAATATGAAAAGTGTGCCTTTTCTAAAAAATTGAAAAACTGTACTTCTTTTAAACTAGAAACTTCTGCTTTCATGCACTGAATAAAATGCAAAAACAAACTATAGACAGAAAATATTTTTATTATATATAGGGGACAAGAAACTTGTTCCAGAATATTCTAAGAACTACTACATCTCAGTAACACACCCAACACAAAGTACAGGCAAAAAAAAAAAAGATTTAAAATAAATGTACATTTTTATGAGTCAAGATATTTCATATATAGGAACAAGTTCTCAATGATGAATGTGACCTGTATACATGGAATGTACCAATAAACACAATAAAGGGAAAAAACCCAAATGAATAAAACAAATGTAAAATATCCCACAATCACACAAAAAGATGCTTAAAATAATTAATCATCAAATAGCTAATTGAGAATGCATGCAATACCTAATCCTGAAGAGTTTGCAACACCTAGAACTTCCACATTGCCAGTGAGAACACATAATGGTGTAGCCATCTTGAAAGGCACTTTGGCAGTTTCCTATAAAGTTAAATTTGCATGTATCCTAATTCCAGCAATCCTACTCCTAGATAAATGAATATATATTCTTGCTTAGTGATCTTCTAGTTTGTGATAGCTTTTGAACTTTTCCAGGAATGTCAATAGTTTATTATCCACGGAAAATCTTCCCTGTTAAATGGCACTGTAGGAAGATCACTCACTCCTTGAACAATGAGATTCTTATAAGAGTAATGGCTCTGAATGAAAAGTAGTTCTGTTTCAATCTTCAAACATATATTATACATCTATGATATATGCCACTGTATTTGGTAAACAAAATAGTATGCTTACAAAGCACGTTGGTCTCTTTTATAATCCGTAAAACTAACTTCTTGAAAAGTATTAGCTGTCGGGGTCTTTTGACTTCCAACCCAACACTGTTAACCAGAGCATTTTGGTAAAAACAACAACAAAAAGCTATTTAAAAAAAAAAAAAAAAAAAAAAACTTTCCTTTAGCTCCAGTCTTAGCACATTTCCTAAGTTTAGCTATCACTTTAGATATTTTTCCCTACTACCTAAAATCATTTTCAGGCAGACAATAGGGGCTTTTATCAGTTTTTCTCCTTTAGCTATGACATCTCTCCCTTTACCTTCATGACACAGATTGTGAAAGGGAAGATAGATTATTTGTGTTCACAGGGAACCGAAAAGTGATGGATCTAGCTTCACAGTTCTGGCTTTGTACTCAGACTCAGGTGATAAGAAGAAAAAAGCAGCAAATGCAAGGACTTCACAGAAGCATGGAGGATATCTGGTAACAATTTACTAAATACATGAATAAATTAATGAATGAGGGAATGAAGTGGAGAGACAAACTTTAATTTGAATTCTACCTCTTCCCCATAGCAGCCAGAAATGTGGGGAAGCTACTTAGCCATTCTGAACCTTAGCTTCTTCAGCCACAAGATGAGAATAATAGTGATACTTTTTGGTGAAAATGATCTGATTGGTCATGATGTATAAAAAGCATCTATTGCAGCATTTGAAATATAATGGGCTTTTCAAAAAAGTAATGTGAAACTTCACAAAAAACCTGGAGGTAATTGGGCTTGTATTCAAAATTTAAAACCCGAAACCTGTCCAACCAGGACCCAAAGTAAGCTTAGTCTCACAAATTAAACTGTAAAAATACTAGTAACTGTGAAGGGTGAATAGTAATTTAGAAATTCCTGAAGAAAAAGAAAAAGTCAGGTAGAATTAAGCTATCAGGTAAGACTTACTATAGAGATTTGGTATAAAGAAAATATAATGTGGACATAGGGCTAGAAAAACAGATCAATATAATTGAATAAAGCAAAATAAACAAATATTTTACGTACAGCAGGAATGTTATTATAGTCTTTTAGAGGAAGAACAGAATTTCAATATGTTGCTAAGAAAACTGGTTTCCTTTATTTAAAGAAGAATAAAATTTTAAGTATACCATTATCAAAAACAATACCAGTTCAAAAATGACCTAAATGAGAAAAATAAAACCACAAGTCTTTGGAAGATTATATGGACAACACAGTTCATAATCTCTGAATCAGTTAGAACTTCTCAACAAGATACACAAAGTACCGATGAAAAAAGAACTGTTTATTACATTAAGTATGCTAAATTTAAAACTTATTTGTATTTAAAAATAAAACTACAGAATGAGAACATAATTGCAGCACATACAATAAGCTAATATTCCAACTATAAAAACAATTTCTTAAGCAGTATGAAAAGATCACATACAATAACAGAAAAAGGGATTAAAAGTTTGATCAGTCACTGTTAATAAAAGATTACCAAGTCTTTGATCGCCTTAGTAATCCAGGGAAGTAAAATTAAAACTATAAGCCAATACAATTATATTTCACCCAGATTTTTAAATAATAAGACATCTAAAATATCTATTATGGGTTAAGCTATGTTCTTCACCCCAATGTTTATATGTTGAAGTCCTAATCCCCAGTGCCATAGAATATGGCTTCATTTGCCAATGAGGTCTCTATGGAAGAAGTAATGATATTAAAGTGAGATCTATACAATGGGCTCAATCCACTAGGACATGTATTCTTCAGAAGTTATGAGAATAGGTGACTAGAAAGGGAGAGCGAAAGAATGAACAAAGAGGGATGGAAGGAAGGAGGAAGGGAGGGAAAGAGACTCAGGGACATATACAAGGAGATAAGGTAAAGGCAGAGGGAATAGATGGTCAGACAAGCAAAGAGCAACCTGGAAGAGATCTTCCCCTCACAGCCTAGAGAAGCCATCAAACCTGCTCACACCTTGGTCTCAAATTTCTGGCTTTCAGAACTATGACACAAGAAATTTTTATTGCTAAAGATGGTGAAGACTAGAGACTTATCTCCTGAGATCCTCCTAAGAAGTTCAAGCTCAGGTCAGGAAGGACACAGGCCGTGTATCCCCTGGTGGGAGGACAGGTTCAGTGGCTGAGGCTTTCAGAGGTGGCTGCATTGAATCAGCAGAGCATTGAGCCCTGCCCCACAGCTTACATCCAGCAGAAACCAGTGGTGGGACTCCTTCTCCATGCACCACTGTGAGTGGAGAAGTGTCTCAGCCTGGACAGCTTTCAAGGACTAGGGTTAATAGACAAAGAGACCTTTTGTGCAGAGAAATCACCTCACAAACCCATGGGTCATAAAGCAGGACACAGAGTACTCTAGCTTGCTGGGTCCAAGACTGCAGGTTTTGAAAGAAAACACATGAGAATTTGGGAAAAAGACTTTAATAGTTAAAAAAAAAGAAGGAAACAAAGCTTATGTATATGGGGGGGTGCTGTATGGAGGGTAGGGGAATAAGAAAAAATGAGAATCAATATGTATGTCATGTACAGTTACAAATTCTCATTGTTGGATGTGATCATAATAAATGCATAAAGTGTACCAATAAAATCAATTTTTAAAAAAGAATTATTTTATCCAGTCTCCAGTTGATGGACACTTGGGTTGTTTCCAAGATGTAGCAATCACAAATTGGGCTGCTATAAACATGGGTGCACATATGTCACTGTGATATGATCTTTTAATTCTTGTGTGTATATATCTAGCAGGGCAATGGCCAGGTCAAATGGGACCTCCTACAGAATGGAGTATTACTCTGCCATAAAAAATGATAAGTTTGAATCATTTCTACTTAAATGGACATACCTTGAGGATATCCTCATAAGTGAAATAAATAGGGCACAGATAGGTACATATCGCCTCTTTTCTCTGGTATGAGAAAATAAAGATGTAAATGAGTCCTAGAATTGTATGTTATATATTGTGAAATAGAAAATGCTTAATGTAAAATAGGAAGAAGGGAGAAAAATGAGGAGATTATAACAAAAAAGTAAGTAAACAAATTTTATGTATATGGGGGGTGGTAGGGTGGGTAGGGCTATGAGAAAAAATGAGAATTAAGTTGTGTCTTATACTGGTACAAATCCCCATTATGGAGTGCAATCATAATGTGTATATTTAATGTACCAATAAAGATAAAAAATAAGGTGCTTGGTGAATTCAAAGATATAATTAAACGAATTGTCTTAGTTATTTCTCTTGTCACCATGATAAAATACCTGATACCCCAAATTAAAGGAGGAAATCTTTATTTCACTCATAATTTGCATAGATTTTGGTCCACAGTCATCTGGTTCCAAAGCAGGGCATTATAGTGGGGTGAGGAGGAGGGCAGGGGAGATACAATCCATGCAGTATCAAGCAGAAGGCAGCCAGCAGCTGGGGCAGCAGTAAGCCTGCCTGCTATCTTTTCCCATTCTATTCCATCCAGGCAACACTCAAGGTGGAGCTTCCATTAGCCACACCAAGAGCTACGCGAAACCCATTTAGTTATCACACATCCTTAATCCTAATATCAAGCAATCTCTGCACAGTCTCACTTATGAGTGAGCACATCAGGCTTTGGGGATGTGTAGATGCAAGCCATAAGCATATAATGATCCCAATGAAACAAATGATCAGCAAATCTACAGAAGACAGAAATTTTTAAACTAAGAGAGCAAAAGAAAGATGTGCAAATCGTGAATTCTCAGCACAGAAAAGAACTGGAGTCCCTAAAAAATTCCAAAGCAAAATCCAGGAGATTAAAAATTTTTTGAAAGCATGAGGAGCAGAAACAACCAATATTAGAAGAGAGTATCAGATCTAGAAAACAAGGCTGTGATTGGTGATCAATTAATGAGAGATATCTTAAATAGAATAGTTGCTAACCTTTGCTGTTTTATTCAATATATTATCAGCTCTTATGTTGGTAGTTACGAACTTTGATGAGGTGAAGGCCATAATGAAAAGACTTAAATGTTTATTAAAATAATTTCAATAAAAAGAAAGTAGAAAAGAGAAAAATATTACATAAGATAGCAAGAGGTTAGTGACTATTATTTTTAAATTCAGAAAAATATTATGGCTCTGATAGCTAACCAAGAAAATTTCATGAAAATAGACCTCATACAATGTACAATATATTTTAGGGAGAATATCCATAGTTAATTAGCTAACATTTACATAAATTTAATTTGGGGCTTAAAATGTAGCTCAGTCATATAGCATATGCTTAAGATCCCAGCCCTGACAAAACAAACTTTAAAGCCAAAATGAAGTGTTATTTTTCATATAATAAATTAGCCATACAAAGAATGACATTGATCTATACAAGAAGAAAATTTATATACTGCCATTTTAGTTGATGACAGATATTAGAAACATATTTTTAGAAAACAATTTTATAATTTTGTCCAAAAGTCATAAAAATATTATTAAATTTTTGTATTTTAAAAATTCTTCTTGATCAACTTTAGTCTAAAAGAAAAAACCTCATTTATTTTCATAATGTAGGATCTGTTTTCATACTATACATAAGAAATTTATTTAAAATTTAAATAAACTTATTTAAATTTAAATAAAGATTTTTTAAATCAACCTTTTTATGTCAAACAAGGCAATTATTGATAATATAATGATTTCTCAATGCAAAAGTTCCTTGATAGAATTTCATGTGCCTTTTAACATGATAATTATGATAAATAAACTTTAAAAGATATGCTATTATGTAAAATTAGACACATGTATGAACTGGTATAAGAATATAATTAAGGGAAATATAATGCAACTTACCAAGTGTTTTCATTTTTTTCTTAATTTTGACCTTGTTAATGCTTTAACTTTCGCCATTTTAAAACATAGCATGGTATTCTTGACAAATGGACAAAACATACTTTCAACAGCAAAATCTGTATTTGTCACAAGCAACAAAAGCAGCTATATAACAATATAATTATTTGTAAAGGGAAGTTTCTCAGGGCCTTCATAAGGTGATACATCACAAAATTCAAGGGGAGATTAAGTAAAAGGTACATGGAACATGCAGTACAGGTGGAACAGCCTCACTACACCTGGAAAAGTGGATTTATAATGAATGTATTTTTAAAAATATTCCTTACTGGTATATTTCATTTTTTAGTAAACACAATATGTATTTAATTGGAAGTTCACTGACTTTACCTAATATTGCTGTGAAATTAAATTTTTTCCTGTACTTTTTCACATTTTAATATTTTAAAAATTATATCATGGATTTAACAATGCAACGACTTTAGTGCTGCTTTATTGAAAGTTAAAATAATAATTCCATTAAGAGGAGTAACACCACAAATACAAACATTGAGAAAAAGTAGTGTCTACCATCTAGACTTCTTGAAGAAAAACACTTTGCATGTTAGTAACCAGAAGACAGTTTCTCCATATAAGGAAATATTCTCAATTCAACATATTTCTATAAATAAGTAGCTCAATTTCAGACTTCTGGAAATAAGTACTCAGTCATTTAGTCATTAAATTCACTCACTGAAATTACTAAATGAATTAAAAGGAATAAATGAATATCATAAATTGGCACTTGCTAAGAAAAACATACTTTATTTTTTCTACCTCCCTGCAGGACCTTCATTCTCCTTGGACTGTGCAACATCACTTTTTAAATCTTTGTTGTGTGCGCTTTTTAATAGTACATATTTGCAATTTGTGCTGTTTACAACCATCTCAGTGAATGGTTACCTGTTCATAGTTTGTCATTAAATTTATTGATATATTTTAGATATACATCATGACTATATTTATCATAAGGAATTTGTACCTGTACGTAATATATCTTAATTTCTCTTTTTTCCCCCATCCTCCTACCCATTCAACTCTTCTTCCCAAATAAACTGCATTTATGCTCAACATCAGGTCACATTTAATCCCGAAATATTTTTACAGTTTTTTTTTAAAAAGCCAAAAATATACTACATTTGATCACTTGAACTATAGTTTCATCAGAATCTTTTTCTAAAAAAATAAGTAATTTATTTAAATTATTCTCTCAATGAATGGCATTTAGAAAAATACAATATAGCATTTCTAAGCCTAAAGTGAATTTTTATTACTCATTTTCCAATCATAAGACTACAACTTTATCAGTAGTTGTAAATAAGTTTTAAATTAGCCCCTTCTCTTCTAATAAATCTATACTAATTAATGATGCAAAAAAAGACTCCTCAAATTCAAATGGTCTTAGGTAGATCTGGACTTCTATATATCTTCTGTAGAGTCAAACTATGTTTTCAAGGATGTTTGTATGACAAAGAGCCTTGGGAGGTGGCAAGTCCCCTTTCAGAGCACAAGCTCAGCCCTGCTGTTGTCTATGACAAGAAATTTTGGTTCACTACCTCAGAGTTTCTTGCCTATAACACAATTCTCTCTGACAGGAGATGACATCACATCATTTCCTAACTCTTTGTGGAAACTTGGGTGTGGGAAGCTGATGCAGAGCTAAGAATGTACTGGCTACGGTTACTGCTCTAAGAAAATAATATATATCTTTGACCCTGGCAGTTCCTGTCCTCCACCAGCGTCTGTGACACTGTGACAGGCTATCTCGTAGGACAGCAAGTAAACATCTCAGGTTCTTTACCAAAATCATATACTCTACTTATAATTTGTAAACTATTTTCAGAATATGAAGATTATGATTTCACTACCTCACTAACATCAGAGCCACACAATTCTTGTTTCTACGCTGTGCAGGTCACATCTAGCTGTAAGAAATAGTGAGAAAGATGAAGAGAATAAATAAACATAATTCATGTTTGAAATACAAAACAGCCTATACTTGAAAAAATCATAACCAGGCCACATGAGGTGGATTTTTCTAATCATCTCAAAATATTTCAGGACACAATATTTTTTATCATCTTCTGCTTTGGTAGTTTACATGTCAAAAAGTGGGTCAGGAACCATTTGTATCAAATAATACAGCTTCTGTGAATCCCTTCTGACACAAAAGAAAAACTAAGAAGCTGAGTCAGAAACCAAGTTGTATTTTTCAGAGTTTTTCTTCTTATAATTTAAGGGTTTTTTAATTGCCCAAAGGAAAGGAAGAAGAAATTGACTGATGATAATCCAATAAAGTACTCTAAAGAGAAATATAGTTCCACCTATCAGATTATTTCAAAATTTCTGTCTATTTAAACAATGTGTCTCCGACTCTGCATATTTTCTCTAGAATACCTACACTATTATTTTCCTCTTAATACAAAGTATACACTTTATCCTGATAGAAAAGGACCTGATATGATGCTGGTTTCTGGATAGAATTATAAATGTTTAGATGATATGACATGAATACAAATGATAGTGACAAATGTTGTCTGACTTTGTCCAGAGTGATTTTACTATGTCGACAGACAGAAATAAAATGAAAACACTAGAACCAAGAAATCATTATTTTCTTATATAATGGACAAGAAATGTTATATTCAGCTTGTGAAAAGGGAAGCTTCAATTCTGCAGAAATTCAGGAAGGAAATAGGATTGTAATGTGAAGTGAGATAAATGCGGCAGGACGAAACACATTCTGAAAGAGCTCGTGTTAGTTCCTCCTCTCAGTCGGACAGAAGAGCACAGACCTGCACTGCTCATGGTGCTGACCAGCCCGGTGTTCTGTCCAGTGAGGTCACTCTTGGAGCTGGCCTCCTGCAGAACCTGAATGTTCGCTTGGAGTATGCTCCCTATAACCAACCCCTCTGTGCCTCTTTTGATGCCAGATTTTCTTAATTTTATTTGAAATTTAGCTTTTATTTCTTCTTGATCTGGTTTGATAATCCTTTCCCTGAACCTTTATCATGACTGGTATCCTATTTCAAACTAAATAAATTTTAAAAGCTAAAGACAACACCACAGGGTGAATCCAAATTTCTTCTTGCCCATTAACTCTTATCGCCTTGCCCACTCATCATATTAGACCCTCTCCAGGGCCAATGTGAGCCTAAACTAGGCACTATTGGCCTTGTACCTCTGAACAGTGCACTCTAGACTGCTGATAACTACTTCAAAATCCATTTACATCCAGCTTTCTTCTCCTCTCCGAGCTCACCTGCTGAGAGCTCAGTATGCACTGTAATGCACCCACTCAGGATTACACAACTTTCTCCTGCACATATATGAAACCCCCACACATCTTTCCTGGCTCCACAGTTCACTTTAGAAGAATAAATGCATTCCTGCATCATACTCTCCACAGAAATGTACTTATCAGGTTACAGGTACTAGGCCAGCAACAGGCCTCATACAAAGGAAAACAAGACAATTGAAAAATAAAAGAACCATTTTTAAGTATCTGCTCTGGACCAGATGCCATGCTGAGTGACCATAATTTAGTAGAGAAAATGTCCAAAGTGTGTGTGTGCTTAATACACGTGGAAATACAGAAATAGACACACAGACCTCTGTCTGGCTCTGAGCTGAATTCATAAGAGGTAACTTTTAAAATACATATAATCAGATGAGATGTAGTTCTATAAACCAAAAAGAAAGAGAAATCAGAGTATGTGAAGCAGAATACATGTATGAAATAGCATGGTATATGCTATGCCACTTCAACAGGATAATAGAAATGTTCCTTTTTTATCTTTGGCTTTATATTAAGGAGCCAGCTGCAGAGAAGCTAAGCCAGAAATTTTTTAAATTGCATATCTGCATGCATTCACTTTAAGTTCCTGTTTGCATTTCTGTTAGGGCTTCTTCAAAGTTGAGCAACAGTGAGAATTGTTAAGAGAATGAACAATGGTCTGGTAATCCTGGAATTCTTAATATGTCCCATGACCGCATGAATCTATGTAAGTATGTGAGAACTGGGAATACAGCGGGTTCCTGGTTCTAATGAGAGTCACTGTGTAGTGCTCCTCTGTGCCCTAATCAGTGTCAGGTGGTTGCTGCCCAGAACCTAGCGATGAATGAGAAGAGACAGGCGAGCTGTGGCCCCACTGCACTAGCTTCCCTGCTTCACGCAGAGAGCAACGGGGAAATCAAAGAACACACAACCTACTGGCAAAATTCCTTAGCTCAAACTTAAAGTAAATGACAGTTACTTTCTCCAGACAGAGGTAGCAGCTGCTCTTGGGCAAGAGCTTCTCAGTCAGCCCAGCCTGATTTCACTGGCCCGCGCTCCCCTCCTACCTGGGCTGGGCACAGTGCTGTTTTTACTCTCTTCCTTGTCTTCCCTAAACTTGTTTTGCTCTCTGTGCTCTGGAGTTTTGAAGCAAGTCACAATGATCCACTCCTTGGATTTGGATGTTCCAGGTTAGGTTTGTATTTTCCTTTTTCCGGGAAATCAGCCTTTTTCACCTGTTCTTCAAAGGCAGGATGCTTTACATTTGGGGTCAACCGGTCATAAAACATATGGATTCTCTGCTACTTCTCCCGTTACAAAGTAGCTTTCATTTCAGCTTCGTCACCCAGCATCCTCCCCTTCCACCATGTTGAAGTGAACCACGTTTCTTTGAGTTTTCATTTTTTATAGGCTTCCTCTTGCCTCCCCTTGTTTCCTTTTCCTGTCTAGGAAGGGTCTCTTGTGCCCAGGGTATGTGCTCATGGCCTGAGACTGAGAAGTAGTTGAGTGATATCTCCTACTCACAGTCATCAGTGCGAGTCACTGGGGTAACCCCGGGCCTGGACTGAACACTACTGCGGAAGTGGCGTGACCTAAGGATGTTCAAAGTTATGGATAAATATATTACATATTTTTGTGGAAGCAGTGGTGGAAAAAGAATTTTATTTTCAGAATGAGCATGAGAACCTAAGGGACTAGGATATGAACTTTTAATGTAAAACAAATGCTGAAAGGACTGTATGTGTGCTTCCAATGGCCTGGTACAGTGAGAACTGGTCATAATTTTTCTGTAAGCAGAGAAAAAAAATGTTAAGAATCTTATGTAAGTAAACATTTATTTATAAAACTTTAAGAAATACCATCCCAGATATTCCTTAGAGAAAGATTTTCCATGAAATTATTAGTACAGAATTTAATAAACATGTTAAGCCTAAAAATTCCAACCAGCATGGATGCTCCTAAAATCTTTTAAAAGGGAATTAGGAGAATTTTTTTTATAATTTGAAAGAGTTTTATCACAGGATTTATTTCCCCAACAACCTGAAAGGAACTATTATCAATTCAATCTCTTTTCCAATTCCTCTTTAAAGTGACAGCTGACCATCTTGTGAAAAGAGCAATATCTATCAGCCCAACTTCAGAAATAAAATTAAAATCTCCATGATACTAAGACAACTTTACTTTTGGTTTGTTTGGGATCAAGGGAGTTGTTATGTTAGTATTCAAGCAAGCAAATATTATTCAAATTCTAATTAATTTCATGGGAACTGACCTATTAGTCATTCTAAATCTTTAAAAATTATCAATCTGAAAATTATATCTGATTTAGTATCCCTTTGGACCATTTAGTGTTTGAAATACCAGAACATTTCTCATATAAAATCTTATTTCTAATTTCTCTTCACAAAATCAAAGGGTTTCAGAACACAAGTCTCTGGTGCCTCATGGCAAGAACTGACCAGAGTTAAATGGTGACTGTCATTTTTATGAGGAATGCCATCGGAAGGTCACAATGTCCTCTGCCATCCTGCCTTTACACCAGACTGCTTTACTTAGTTTTATTATTTTCCTGGGCATTTGGGATTTGATAAGACCAATTAATCAACCATCCTTCCATTAGACACTCCATGTGACATAATGTTTTATAGCTAACAAGTATCGTACTGATCCCTAGCCCCTGCCTGTGGACAGCCGAAACTCTCACACAGAAGACATCGAAATGGATCATTGTAGCAGAGTGTGGTAAGAACTGTGAGGTAAATCTGCTCCAAAATAATGAGGAATCACAGGAGAAGCAGCCTGGAATTCAGGACAAAGTTCAGGGGAAGACTCCCTGAGAGGCGCTATTGATGAAAATGAGCCACAGGCCATAGGGAAGAGAAAAGTCAAAGAAAGCACACTGCAGTCAGAAGCACCTGCTGTTAATTCTCCAAACACAAAGTTCAAAAAGAAGAGGAGAGTTGACGACTCAGAAAAAAAATGTAGAAGTCAGATGGTAGGAGCTTATACACTGAGGTATCCTAAAACACAGCCTGAGACTGTACTTCATTGTTGCAATAAGTTAACCTAAACACAGCAACATTATAATTTATAATTATGTCTTAAAAGTGTGGACTTACTGAATTTTAAATCCTTCTAGATGTATTGCACATATTCCTTCTTTCTTAAATTATATCCACAATGCTCAAATCTCTTTTGATAAGTCAAAGATACTACTGTGAATATCAGTCATTATATCTTGTTGCCAACAAAATATCAAAGCTATAAGTAGACTTGAAGGTTTGGGGACAAATCTTCATATAAATGATATTTGATTTGAGTAATTCATTTCCTTATGTGAACTATTAGGAAACTGTACAGCAATGAAAGTTATAAAGTCTCAAGTACTGTCTCATCATTTGTTGTTCTAACATACTAAAGGCTAAAGATAGGATAAAGATAAAGGACAAAGCTTATTAGTAATACACAAAGCAAGTCTTTATCTAGGTTGGAATGAGCATTTACAAGTCATACACACATGAGTTCCATGCCTTTTTTCTGTACTTGGTACTGAACCCAAGACCTCTCACATACTAGTAAATGCTGTACCACAGAGCTAAATTGCCAGCTTTTTTAATACATATTTTTGGGACGAGGTCTCATTAAGTTGCTAAAGCTGCCTTTGCCTTTGTGATTCTCCTGCTTCAGCCTCTCAGGCAGCCAAGATTACGGGCCTGAAGCATCATTCCCAGTGTCTCAGATCTTGCCAATTCAAAGTCACACACACTCGTATGTGCACACACACACACACATCTAGACACACATACACACATTTTCATTTTTAAATTTTCATGCAGATTCTTAAATATGTTCAAGAGCAGTGGTTTTCATTCTTTTATTCCTCTACTTTCGATGTCACCTGGTGGGTATCTAAGGGACAGTTGCTCCTCTTGCCACAAAATCGATGGTACAATCGAGGCTACACACATAATTCCACTCTTCTCTTTTACTCAGGAACATAAGAGCAGGGGATGTCCACAGAACTCTACCAACAATCTGAATTCCCTAAAATTTGTAATATTAAATAAGAAAAAAAACCTTAAGCACTACAATATATATACATGAAAGATACATATATACATAATGGTTTAGGTGCTTATACCTATTTTATGTATACATATTGATTTATATTTGTGTATAAATAAAAATTAAAGGAGATATATATATATTTAAAATGTATTTAAAGTAAATTGGAGAGTTTTTTTTAATTGAATTTCTATCAACAAAATTGCCTGGGATACACTTTACAAGTAATTAAGCTATACTATAATAAAAAGATGGGGTTGGTCACATAGGGAAATAAACTAAACTTGCAGTAAATAAATATCACAAGGTGCCAAAGATCCACTGAGGTGGTTCTTAATTTGGACTTATCTTCCTGCTCTAATCCACCTGAAAATGGGTAAATCAAGAAAAAGGAAGAAGCTAAGGTATTTAAAAATAAAGACTGTGACTGAAGGATGGTCAGAACAGATACAGAGCAGTATTACAGGAAGTTCTATAACAGTGTTACATTAGAAACTGGCAATAATTAGAACAAAGACCCCCTGGTCTCTGGAGACTAAGCACCTTATGCTAAAGTACCACATGTAATATTAAAAAAAAAAAAAAAAAAGGACATTTGGCACCCAACTTGGATTTAAATCGGATCTACTGATAAATTCGCCTGTGAGACAAACTCAGAATACACGAGACAGCACACAGATCTCCCAGGACGATTCTGGATGCGGACACAGGACACAACTAGCACCATCATTTCCTGAAGTCCGCAAACAGCAACACCCCAGGGTCACTCTCCTGCACAGAGCTACCGCCACACCTATGTCCACGAGTCCTCTCCAGGATGTTACTGGTGATGTTGCTGACAGATTGCCCTGGATGATTCAATGGTGAAAAGCTGCAGCATTACAAGCCCGAGGTTAATGAAGACACACAACATTTCTTGGACCTAAACTTTAAACATGAAGATTCTGGCTCCATTTTTCTATTAGCATATTAAAAGTAAGCAGTCCAGGAGTAATTGCTGCAGTGGGACTGGGTCTTATGCAGAGTCCCACAGCCACGACTCCACAATGAACCCAGCACACACTTGGCCCAAAACTCCTCATGGGATTAACGCATGAGGAGGAGACCCAGAGAATACGGCTCCATTTGGTGCATAGAGAGAAGATGCTGCAGTCGGGCTGGGATTAACATGGGAGGCTAAAGGCCATTAGAACAAGAGGATGACCCAGAAGGAAACATTTCTTAAGGCTTCTGAATATTAACAAAAACATTACACAAGCATCAGTGGATGAATAAAACCCAAAGCATCAACAACAACAACAATAAAATAGAAATGGGAAAACAGTCAAATAACACCCAAACCCAGAATTCCAGATCTCCAAAGGGAACGTGAGGGAACAATGAAATGGACCAACCTGAAATACAACCACCTGGACTCGCTGAACTGGCAACAAAAGAGGATTCAGAAAAACTGGAATAGGAAATAATCGCACAGATAACAACACAGGTGATGATCATGGTGAAAGACACAGATTAAAAAAAAAAAAAAAAAAAAGACCACACAAGGAAATGATGGAACCCTAGTGTAGAAAAACCAACGAAACTGAACAGATTCAAACAGAAACTCAAGAGACTGAAAACTCCATTGAAAGCTCACAGAGTAGACCTACTGAATGTGAAGATACAATTTCAGGCACAGAAGACAGCATTGCAGTTAGTCATCAGGAAGGAAAGATTTCTTGGAAATAACAAGGGGCCATGAGAAATCAATCTAGCAGCTGCTAGACAATGCAAAGAAGAACAACACACAACTGACCAGAGACAACGAAGAAACAGGACACAGTGCAAATGACATTAAAAAAAAGTATTCACACAGGTAATGACAGAAAATTTCCCAAGTAGGAGAAAAGAATTTGACATATAGATACATACAGATTAGGTGAAGCATATAGAACTCCAACTGTGAAAATAAAAAAAGATCCACGTCTAGACATAAAATAGTCAAAATCCTGACTGAAATAATGAAAGCAGTTAGAAAAAAGAAACAAGTTACTTACAAAAGAAAGTCCATCAGAATTACAGCAGACTTTCCCCACCAAGCCTCAAGCCAATGACAGCCTGAAGTGAGGTATTTCAAGCCCACAATGAATAGAACCAGGATTGATGTATGCTGCAAAACTATCCTTCAAAATGTCTGAGGAACTAGGACACTTCCATGACAAGCAACACCTAAGAAACTTCATGAATGCCAAACAGCTGTTACAAAAGTATATCCTAGAAAAAGCCGTGAGGTCACAATGCCATGAGGACTAATAGAATGAAACCATTAGGCAGCACAATAGAATCAAACAGTAGGGCTAAATTTTTTAAAACTAATAATAATAAAAGTATAAGGAAATTTTTAAAAAAAGACCCTCTGGGATAGAACAAAGACAAGAATACACTCAAGCAGCTGCTAAAATACTGAGTTTACTCTGGACCAGATGTGTATGAACCGCTTGAAGTTTCTGATTCACTAGATCTGGGTAGAATCCAATAGTTTGTTTCCAGGGGATGTTGGAACAACTTTTAAGAAGCCCTCCTCTAGGTCAACAGTCTTTGACCTAGAGTCTTCATGCCCGTGGAGTACACAACATCTTTTCAGAAGAAGGAAGAGCAGATATAGTGTTATTCGAACTTATTTCAAGTCTTCCATAAACATATGCTTCTTTCTGAGAACATCCTTTTGATTTCCTTATCCTTTCAGTCAAACTGTCACACTGATTCTCCATCCTTGCCCTCCACTTCACAATGTCTCTTCCGTCACTTTATAAAAATAAACTTATAACCCACTCATTCCCAAGACTGGCCCAAAGTGAAAAGGCTCTAAAATACTAAGTGTCTCAAAGTTTAAACTAAGCTTCCTTTATCAAGACATCAAGAGTTGTATCATTTTCAGAGATGTATTTCTAATAACTGTTAAACAAAATAAGCTAATACTGATTAAAATATATTAAGTCTTGGTCAAAAACACCTATAGCTACAGCCAAAATGTCTAGGCTCACATCAACCCAGCACTTGGAATCCTGAGCAAGTGACTTAGTTTTCATAAGCTTCCGATTCATCGTCTGTAAAGAGCAGAGTAATAAATTCTTCATACAAACACTGTGAGTTAATATAGGTCAAGAGCTTAGAGCTGTATCTGGCACAAAGAAATGAGAAGTGTTAGTTGCTGTAATTGTTTATGTTGTAATTGTTAATTATAATAAATTAAAAGATTTTTAAGTTTTAAACTTTATATAGATTTCCTTTTGTTTTACAAAGCTTTCAAATTGTATCATTTAAAAGCTTTCTAGAAAATCTCCACATAACATAATAGGTAAACTATGTAAAATTTAATGTAAAATAAAATATGCTAGAGAACTACTTATGAACCATATGATTGAGTAATTACATTTGGGGGCATAAAAATGAAATCATGGATATTTCTCCTTTCCCATGTTCACTGAAGCATCATTCACTATAGCCAAACACAAAAATAGACTAAGCAGCCATCAGTGGATGAGTAGTTACAAAAAAATGGGGGACCTATATCCAATGGGAGCAATGAAAGAATTTCACCACTTGTGACCGTACGAATGGACCTGGAAGATAGTACACTAAGATAAGTCAGATACAGAAAGATAAGTACAGCAAAATCTCACTTATTCATGGAATTGAAATCAGCCAAATTTATAGAAGTAGACAGTCGAATCCTGATTGCCAGAGGTTGGAGGTTAGGAAAACTGAAGAGAAGTTGGGACAAAAGTAGGAACTCTAGGTTATAAGATGAAGAAGTTTGGGGGGAAATCTAATACACAGTGCAGGTTTTGATAATGTGCTAATTAATTTTAATACAGCCATTATTAGATAATGTATACATAAATCAAATCAGCACACTTAAGTTTACTTCATAGTAAAATTTTCATCCTTTTCAGACATCTTACCCTTATAAAATCTTGGGTGATTTAAAAATTTCCTTCATATTTTCTGAAATAGCATAATTTGAAGAGTACACCGAGAATCTAAATGAGGTCACTATTAAGATAATAAACTTCATATTCTTTTCATCTTTAAATATACAATTATTGCTTCATGCTTTTCAGAAACCAGAAAGGCAATTTTTCCCACATTGTCTCATAAAATGAAATCCTCTGATATGACTCTTCTGATCTCAAGTCTAACACAAAGTCCTATCCTTTATAAGCTCTGAAACAACGTGTATCTCACAAATAGCACTTGGTATATAGTAGGCACTTGATGACAAGTTTCTAACTTAAAATATAGTATTTTCCAATTTACTGATGATAGCTGATCATTGGATATTTGGCTAGAATGTTTTTAATCTCCTACTTTTAAACTTTTAAATTCTACACAGATCATAAAGGATAGTGTTTGCCTTACAGTTTTTCATGTCTCCACCATCACCCACTTTAGCTCTAACACTCTCAAGGTCATATTCATTAACTCTAAGACACTTGTTTCTCCTATTTTAACTGCCCTCCCAGAGAGCGTGACTCACAAATTTAGCCTTGTTGCGACTGTCAGTCAGCGGCCAGTCACTACATAACATAGTTTTCCTCACCACTGCTGGTACAAACACGAAGAGCAGAGCTTCACAATGGAGCTAGGGATTTAGCGCAGTAGTTCTGGCTCCTGCCTTGCAAGCTTAAGGTCTTGAACTTGATCCCCAGTACAAAAACCAAAAAACAAAGGCTCAGAATGGATCATAATGGCTTGAAAACAAATACTGAAGAAAGTAGGGGAGCAGTCTGGCAAGCATACGTGACAAATGGGGAGGGGCACTGGGCATATAAGAGGAAATGATGGTGACTCAGATTTTTTGGGCAGTATTCTGAAACTGTTAGTCAAAGCAGTATCCACCTAAATCATTATAAAATCAGTATTTTAATTGTATAGCACCAAAAACAGTGATTTATGATAGATTATTCAAATTCTTCAAAGAAATACTTTATCACCTATATTCTGTTTGGCACAGAGGACACTGTGTGGAAAATACAAGCAGTGAATACTTTGAATTTAAAAGTCACTCAGGAGAGTCCAGTCCCAAATGTCAAGGCGTTTTAGTGATATGGGTTACAAATTTAAATTGTCTATATTTTCTTTTTCATATGTTTATGAGTTAAATGTAATTCAAATCTGTAGCTAATTATGTATAGAGAACTGTTTCAAAAGATAAAAATAAAATCTAAGATATAATTAAATTGATGGCTCATTTTTTGTTTGTCTTAAAGGCACATAAAATGTCAGGGTAGTTGTAATTAATAGAAGATTATATTTGATAAAATATGATGTTCATAGTTTTCAAATACAGCACATCGAAAGAACTTAGGCACATATTTGTTGTAATAAGTTAATGAATCCTGCAGGATACAATACTGTCAGCCCGAATATCTCTCCAAGGGAAGAGTCCCTGCAAAGACCCTCTGTTTGGGGATGTGAAAATTTCACACTGCCCAGGGATCGGCCTTTCATAGCCACTCCTGCAGCCTTTAAATCTAATCACAACATTATGTTTCAAGACAGTTTACACAGTAATAACAAAACTGAGTTTTATCTGTAACCATTTAACTCCATAAAATAATGGGTCAGCTACCTTTATAAAGCATGTCATAACTCTCGTGATAATTTTGTTAGCAATTCCCACGAAGAAGACCCTCCCCAGTATTGTGTGAGGGTTCTATGCTGACCCAAGACACACGTGTCAGAACAGAATGATCCCTGTGCTAAAGACCAGAAGTGCTGTAACTGACACAGAAAACCTGCTGTGCATAGGCCATCAATCTTAACGTGGCTATCCACACTGTAACTGATTTCTGGCAATTTCCTCCTTTAAAAGAATGCCATGCAGAATGATTTTAAAGTTAGGCAAATCCCATGGTGCAATCTCCAGGTTTACACTGTCAAGCAAGATGGTTTCTCTAATACAACCTGCATTAGAGCACAGGAACTACTTCACCAACATGACAAGGAGACACTAAAAAAAAAAAAAAAAAAGAAAGAAAGAAACAAAGCTCTGCAAAACATAGGGTTTTTAAAGAGTCACAGTCAGTTTGTGGATCTTTAGTAAAAATAGTAAGTAATCTCCAGACTAGTTATCTTGATACATACAGTCTTCCTCTGGTGACAAGGGCAGACAATTTCTCAAAACCACATTTCACTCTATATGGAGACAAGTGATAAAAGAGACTCCTTTTCCCTGCCTTTCACCCTTCCCATTCTTTCTCACTAACATCTCTATAACACTGGGCAAAGTACTAAACCTTCTTTTTCTGTGGCTGTTTTGTATTTCATCAGTGAAATGAGACTGTAAAAGTGCAATGATATATTTTTAAAGGATTTAATAAGTTATACTTCTACAGCACTTAGAGGAGAACTTAGCTATAAACATGGATAAAGGATGTATTAATGAAACATACAACTTAAAGGAAAACAAAACAAAGAACAAGGCCTGTTGTAAATGAATAAATAAACTAGTGTAAAATACAGGATATAAAGCATGACCTCCAATGGTGATCAAAATTTCAATAGAAAGAGGAAGTGAGTGGTTAAACATTTTTAGCCCTGCTGCTCATAACTTCATCTTCTTTATTTCTTATCCTCATGCAACAATTTGATATAAGAAGCACATCACAAGGAATATCAGAGTATCAGAGCCAACCTGTGGCAACCCAAAACTCTTGATGGAAGAGTGCAGAAGGAAGGAAAGATGAGCGTACTATCCAAGTGCACAGCCCACCTCTATCCAGCTGTGCCCAGTAACAGCATAATTATATGGGACGCCAACAGGGCAGCAGATCTGGTGCAACATGCCAGCCCTTCTGTGCCTGTGTTCCAGTCTGCACTGAGGTGTATCAGATTTTTCCTACTTGAACACAATGTACCTGCTACATTTCTGCGTAGTTGTTAACATCTGTAAATTTTAGCATTATTTATAAAACAGATATTAAGAACAGTCAAGTGGTTACTCTAGAGAGGAAATTATGTCTGTATGACAATTATAAAAGGACACAACAGAGAAGGTATTCAAAAGATGTTAGTCACCATAAATAAATATAAATGTTTTTGGAATAGCTCTCTCCAGAAGAAAAACTTCCAGTGAACTCTATGTAATTCTAGTTAACATCATTTCTTCTCTTTCTGTGGCTGAGTCAGCTGAAGTAGGCAGAGCACAGTGACACCGCGATCCTCTCTGTGCTCTGGGGATCTGTAACACACATTAGAGCTGCTGCTCTGAAAAGATCTTCTCTAAGAAATGTGGCTCAGCCAATCACATGCCTTACAGTCTTGAGCAGCTAACAAATTCTAGATGCAAATGTATAATTGATTTTGGACTTATAGACGAGTACCTCTCCATGTACTAAAAGTCCCAGCAGAAGATTTATGAAACAAAAAGCAATCATGAATGGTAATTGTATCCAACTGGGTCCAATTATATTTAGCATTTTTATGAAAGTGAGAGGAAAAGGGCAAAGAAAAATGTTTTCCTTTTATGAATTTTACTCTCCAAAAGATAAATTGCTATACAAACTTACTTCTTGTAACTCCAAGAACATAACTGTCTAGAAAAAAATGTATAGTGTCTTCTTAGAGGTAAACAAATACTGCATTAAAGAATTAAGTGTGTGCATTTAAACACATCTAGCAATCACTCAACAACCCACAATGTTAGCATCCTAAAAATACGTGTCATGGTAATCATTTGTTAACAGCAGATATTCATTACTACAAGTCAAAGGAGGATTGAACACATAATAGGTTGTTTTAATTATGCAAAACACAGAACATTTAATTTAATTATGCAAAACCCAGTCAATTATGAGAGACCCACCATTAATCCAAGGTGCTGTGGGAGACATTGACTCTTTAAAAAAGAATGGAAATCAGAGTGATTTTTACACTGCTTTTCCCTGAGGAGCAGCTTTCAAACTGCAAATCTTTAGCTTTTAAGTAACATTCAAATTTTCTATTTCTTTATCTCTAAACCTGGGGTATTATCATCAATTATTCTTTCTCCAACCTGTTTCTTAATTCTTCCATTGTTTTTATTTCACAGTTATATTTTTCCTTGATGGTTCTTCCATTTGTCTGTTTTAGCAAAAGTCCAGGTCTTGCTTTAGGCTTATAGTTACTATCACAAAAGATGTAATAGATACTAGGATTCGTGCTGAATTATTAACCACTATATAAAGTATGTATAATAAATCATGATATCACAAAGGCTCCCTTTGACCGATTTTATTTGTCACCAACAACTGTATCTTGTAAGGAAGTGAATACTTTGCTTTTATTTTGAAATTTCCTGTACTGCTAGTGAATGTCACGCTTTGATATAACTGGTTTCTGGGTTAGAAGACCACAACTTTGAGTGAAACCACACTCCTGTTAGTAAGCGGTGGGGTCTTTGCTTAAATTAGTGGATATACTTGATGCCAGTCATTCGGGAAAGGAAAACCACAAACAGGAAATGATTTGAAAGGCAGATCTTACACTGGAGGCAAAAAGGGAAGATGCCCTTCCTCTGTCTATCTTAACACTACTGAAGGCTAAATTGATTGAAGGTGGTTGGGGAGGAAAAGCACAAATGCACAGTGCCAGTGGAATGAACCACTGACAACTTCATTCCTTAGAAGAATTCCAAGACTCTCTAAAAGTGACAGAGGAGCAGATTTAGTCAGTCCTGAATTTTCTGTCTACTCTGGTTATCCCTGAGAATCAAACAGGTTCTAGTGAAAATGCAGCCTCATCTCAGGATGTGTGCTGGGGAAACTTAAAGAGATAAACGGACAGTAATGTGTTGGTGGCAGCTGAAAGATCCTCTAGAAAAAAACGATCCTAGTGAAAGATTCTGTAGTAGGAAATAGATCATAGTCACAGACAGCTGGAATATAAAAGTATCTCTTTCTCTGTATATATTCATTCTTTTACATGAGCCAATCCAGATACATTTTATGAAATAAGCCAACATCATTTGCCCTTTGTAAGAATCTATGTTCAGGAGAAGAAATTTTGTTGAGGAGTAAGTCGATGGGAGCCTCTCTTGTTGGGTCCTGGCATGCTAAGTGTAGAAGGTGAAGGACAGCCTCCCCTGGAGGCTTACAGCATAGAAAAGGGAAGAGATATTCAAAGAGATAAGTGTAAAAAGTAAAATAGATATTTGAAAACACACATTTTATTTTTTTAAAAAGTATATTACTTTAATAATTACCTACAGGCCCTACTCTATATTTTAACGTCAATCTTAAACTTCCTTAGGAGAGCAATGTGTTCTATTAGCAATAATGTCAGAAAAAAATTTCTAGCCTACATTCTGAATTTTTTATTTCCTTATTTAATATATAGGTGTGTTTAAACCTGAATTTATTTTGCCTAGAGAAAAGATGGCTGTGTTTGGGAGATTTCATTTATCCTATCTCTGGTCTCTCACATTGGCTATTGCATCTCTCTTAAATCCAGAGTTCAAAGTCATGAACCATTGCAAAAGCAATTTTTGTTTTCATAATGTGAAAGAGGGTACGAAATTAAGAATTTGGGGACTGGGGATTTAGCTCAGTGGTTCCGGCACCTGTCTTGTAAGCCCAAGAGCCCGGTTCGATCCCTGGTAGCTACATACCTTACTGGGCATGAATCTCCATGGAGACTCACTCATGCCCAGCAGTAGTCAGCACTACATACTACAGTGCCAGGCATGGTGGCTCACACCTGTAATCCCAACACTCGAGAGGCAGAGGCAGGAGGATTGCTGTAATGTGAGTTTGAGGCTGAGCTCAGGGCCAGCCTGAACTACAAAACGAGACCTTGTCTCAAAAACAAATAAAAGAATTCGGGGATCTCCTAATACTATGATATAATAATATTGCTGGAAATAATATTACTGGAAAAGTTTTTGACCGTAGCTATATTTTAAAGTGGCCCTATCATCACTAGAATACTGATTCTGTATAAAACAACATATTAATAAATACAGAATAAAAATGCATTTTATATAAAAGAAAAACCATAGTTCTTATGAGGTACACATTATATAAGCTTTCTAAAAAGCTAAAATATGAATGTATTTCCATTGTAAATATTTTAAATTTTAAACTCAGTTCCCAGATTTTAGTTATTCTTTAAATTTTCTTTTCTTCTTTGCTAGCTATTCTGCAATTTAAAGGCTTACATGGTTTCTTTTTATGTAAGACATCATGAGAATCCACCTTTTTTTCTCTTTTGAGACAGGGTCTCACTTTGTATTTCAGGCTGGCCCTGAGCTCACTATGTACCCCAGGTGAGCCTCAAACTCACAGCAAGCCTCCTGCCTCTGCCTCCCGAGTGCTGGGATTACAGGTGTGAGCCACCATACCCAGCACTGTGGTATGTGGTACTGATGCTGAGTCTCCACACCCGGCACTGTTGTACGTGGTTACTGGGGATAACCTGGGCCCTTGCACTTGCAAAGAAGGCACCAGAACCATTGAGCTAATCCCTGGCCTGAGAATCCACCATTTCTAAACAATACTCACCGATTATCTACTTAAACATTGCCTCTTCCCCACTCTATTTTCTCCTTCTGGTATTCCTACTTTCTTGCTCTGTGACTCTTAATAATGTCAATATTTTTCATTCCTTTATAAGTCTGCACATTGGGCATTTTCATTAGTTATGCTATGTCTAATCTGCATTTTAACTCTTTCCGTGTGCTTTATTCAAGAGTTACATTTTTATTTTATGGATGTTTCATTTATCTATTTTTTAAAAAATATCTTGTCCTTTTCTTAGGGTTTTTATGTGTGCTCTTTATATTGTCAAGCTTTCCAATTCCCTTATCTTGTATTCTCTTTCATGTTACTGCATTATCTTAAGTTCCTGAGGATCCATTACTGCTCTTATATCTTATGCTGACTTTCACATGGATTCTGTCTTTGGCTGACTCTCTCTCTCTTGGCTGATTGTTTCCTCCTATGTTTCATCATTAATTATAGGGAGTATATCTTTAGCAGGACATGTTTTATTCAAGAAAATCCTAAACAGTTTACATGGTTGAGACTATGCATTCAATATGCTTCTGGGTTTTACTATTCTAGGGTCTTTGAGGATTTTTAGGTCAGCTAGGTAGCACAAAAACCAAAAACAGAAAAATCATGTAGCATACAAGTCCCAAAATGAGATTCTCAGGGGAAGATATCTTCTTACTAAATGCAGTTCTCTCCCCGCTCTGTGCTGGTGGGCAAAATTCCTAGCTTAACTTTTTAGTGAAATAAAGAATTTAGTGTTATGCAAGGGACGCCTCAGTTCAGTTTCCCTTTGAAATGAGGGCTTTGTCTTCTGGCTCTCTCAAGTAGGTGTAGGTGCCGGACTGTTGGTGTGTGGGCTGCTGAGACACACTACTTCCGGGGGGGCCACAGTATCACTTGACACTCTCTGTTCCAGCTGACAGCCTTTGCTCCTAGCAAATATGATTTATTATTTTGAAAATTAAGTGATTTTTTAAATCACTCAAGATAATTTATCCAGTATTTCTAGATCTTATGAGAAAGTTTCTAAAGATTATTCTAATCTACATTGTCAGAGATACAGTTTACAAATAGTTTACTGTTTTATTGTTTATAATCAGTGAGTCCTCTCTTAGTAAAAGGTTTAGCCAGATTACATTTCAAAGTTTGAGATTTTAAAAACCTTAAAGTGTGTGTGTGTGTATCTGAGTGTCTGTGTGGTATTCTTTTTGTTTTAGAAGTAATGGACCAGAGACATATATTTAAATTTGAAATAAATAACAGCGGTCCTCCCATGACCTTGACAGGACATGGATTTCTTTTGTTAATCACCGTTAAACATTGGTTATGATAAAGTATGTTCACTGATTTCCAAATGAACTTTAGAGGGGGATAAAGAAAACTTGAATGATATTCTTCCAAGGACCGTTTAAGAATTACACTAGTAAGGCCTAAAAATATTTAACTCTTCTCAAATAAGATAAATTAGCACACTCTTCAGTAGTAAAAGCTCCAAAAACACATGTAAGAATTATTTTACAAAAGAGAACTGCAAAACAGAATTATTCAGCAAGAGTCAGAAAATATAGTCCAGAAATGGCAAGTTACAAATACCAGGGATCTTAAAGTGAAAATGTGTGTGATCTGAGAAAATGACATACCATATCTAAAATACACGATGAATGCCACAATTACAAATAATACACCTCCTACTCTGAAAAAATACAGGAAATTGCTTAAATGACAAGTCGAAAGCATATGGAAGAGTGTATTTACACCTTTTACCAGAGAGAAGTGGGTTTTGTTTTAGGTTTTTTTCATACATTACAGAAGCTGTACTACTGTTGTTTATTGCTTATAATTATAAAGCTTCTTGATTATTCAGCTGGAAAAAGCTTAAGACCTTGTCACAGAAAACAGTAGATGAAAAGCAACCATGAAGTTTTGGGAATAATAGGCTCTGCTAAGACTCAAATCTAACTAACACTGGAGAATGTGTCCCTTGCATTTACTACACCACCCACATCATCATGAACTGAAGCAGGTTAAACCATTTCTGCTCACTACTCTATTGCTGGATTCTCTCCAGTCTAAGGAGCATGGGATTCCTCAACGAAGGGAGGAAAATACTTCTTCCCTACATAATAGCTAGGGTAAAGAACCACATTCTTCCATGACACAGCAAGCCACGTTTGAGGAAAGCGCTGGGAAAAGTCTGCGGGAAAATTTGAAATTATGACTTTACTCGGGCTCACTCCTGACACATAACTACAAGTATTAAAAGCAAGTCTTTTTCCCTCCAGACACAGAAACAAGTGTTTAGAGAGATGATGAATTGAAAACGAAAGTTTTGTTCAGGGGGTAATCGTAATTGTTTTTAAAAAGTAGTGCAGCTTCTTCTGATTTAATTCAGCCAGCAGGTAATGTTATCAAACATATTACCCTCAGACTTAGTGGAACTCAATTCACAGCCGATAGAAAAAGCCCATCTACATGTTAGAGATATACATTCAAAACACATTTGAAAACAGCTAAATTCAGAATATCCAGGATTGATTTGTTTGCCTGTCTATTATTGTTTTTCTTGACATTTATCTCCTTGCTGTTCACTATGATCCATGGGCTCCAGCCTCAACATCATGGAAGCAACTGAAATGCAGAGTCTCAAATGCACCTAAGACCTATTAAATTTTACTTTCCATTTTCACAAAATCTTCAAGTGGTGTATCCACCTATTAAGGATATAGAAATATTTTCTAATTTAGCATCAACTATAAGATTTCTTTTGGCACGATGAAATGTCCAGAAATTAGATACTGGTGAATGTTGCAAAACTCAACTGAGATATTAAACTGATCTGCTCTGCAAAACTTAAGTGGATGAATTTTGTGATATGTGAACTGTATCTTTTAAAAGAAAATTAAATGTATAATAATACTAATAGTAAATACCTCAATTTGCACGGAACACAGATGAATAGGATCAGTTCCAACTTTTTTTCTTTTATCTCTAAAAAAGTAGGTGCTCAATTCTTATTGTAATAGAGAAGACAGCAGGCTTCGACTCTGTGCAACTCTAACCAAGGTCCCAAAGGTTCCCAGCCCAGCACTGGTCTGCGGGGGGGGCGGGGGGGGCCCTGGGGCACAGCCCCTCCCATCACTGGAACTGCCTAGGAGTTGAGCAGCGTTTTCCTGGGAAGCAGCTCGCGAGAGTGCGACAGGTCCGGAAACCGGCTTTCCAATCCAGAACGGGAGCCCGAGGCAGACACGCTATCTGTCAGCTGCAGCGTGGTGCCAGGGTGGGGGGCACGGGGACTTTCGTCCTCCGCCAGCCCCAGGCAGGCTTCCCAGGAAAACCAGATTGTGAAACGCAGGCCGGCGGCGGGGCAGAGCAGAGGCCAGCACAGTGCCCCGCACCCGGACCCCATGGCCCCTCAGTCCACACTCCTGGCGGCTCCTTCCCCGACGGCCTCGGTGCCAGCTTCGCGCCCCCGCGGCAGGAACCTAACCCTCACCATTACCCCGCCTTCGCCCCAGGCCCGGGGGAGGAGGGGGCCGCGAGGCGCCAGAGGCAGGTCGGCGCTCCCTCGCTCAGCTTCGAACTTACGCGGCGGGGACCGGGCGTGCCGCCTGCGGGACTCGGCGCGACGGGCGGGCGGGCGCCCGGGGGTTTCGCGGTTCTCCCGCCGCGACTCGGGCGCGCACCTGTGAACCGGCCCCGGTTCCAACTCCGTCTGTTGCGCGGCTCCGGAATCCGTCGGGGACGCGGGGTGAGCGGGACAGAGAAACTGACCCGCCCTTGGACACTGCGCGGTGCGCGCCCTCTGGGCCCCTCTGCGACCAGCACACCGCCCGGCCCGCGCCCCCGCCCCCGCCCGCACCCGGAGCTCGGCCTGGGCCGCGCACACCCGGCCAGGCCCTCGGAGCCGCGCGACCCGCACCCCCGAGCGGAGCGAACGCACTTACAAGCCGGGGTAGTAGCCGTAGGGCGGCAGCGGCGGCTGCGCGCCGTCGTCCGCCAGCTCCGCGTCCAGCAGCAGGTAGTCCTGGCTGTCGTTGCGCCGGGCGCCGGCCCCGGCCGCGGCCCCGGGAGAGCCGCCCCTTCGGGGCGCGAACGCGGGGCTCGGGTGCATGACTGGAGCGGCGCCGGGGGCGGGGGACGGCCGGTCGCGCGGGTCCCGGGGCGAGGCCCGCGCCCGCCGCCGAGACGCCCCGAGACCAGTGGGCGCCCTGGGGACGAGGGCGAGGAGTCCGGCTCTGCGAGCGCTTCCCGCCACCGGGAGAGCTCCGCACTGAAGGGGGCGCAGAAGGTCTCGACCTGCGCGCGGCCGGCGCGCCAAGCGGACCGCCAGGAGGCTCCGGGCTCCCGGGCGGCGCGCACAGGCGGGGCCGCGGGCGGCAGCACCGCCGGGAGCCGAGGGCCGGGGCCAGGCTCAGAGTTACTATGTCAACCGAGACTCTCCGGCGCTCGGCTCCCGCCTTCTTCGCCTGCATCCTCCGCCATGATCCCCACCTTTAAAGAATCAGAGTGACGCTCTAGCAAACAGCCAGAGCCGGTCTCCTAACCACAACTTTCAGGAGGGGACAAATCTAACGGAGGCGGAGCCAGACACGCGCCTGGGCGGGGGCTGCTCTCAGTCGCGCATTTAGTAACGCAAACGGGACTTTCTAGGAAGCTACTTTTAAGTAACACTCAGAAGAAAAACATCTCTTTAAAAGAGGACACGTTCTCTCCTTCCAACAAACTGCCTTCATTTTCAAAGGACATTTTCTCTCCCACTCCCAACTCCCGAAGTTACTGAGCCATCAATGCCAGATGCTCCCAGTTCTTGAATAAACCAACGAAAGTAGACAACCATTTTCGGGTGACACTGAGAAGGACGTCAGCTACCTGCTTACTTTAGAGAAAAGGCTTCTTGTAGAGACCGCAACTGTTTCCCTGCCAGATGTTTCTTGCCTTTCAAAACTGTCTTTAAGATTTAAGATTCTGATTTGTCTGCACATATATGAAAAGTAAAAACTTCTCTACAAGAATGATTCAGTATTTGTAGCGGTGCAAACAAGGGTTTGTCAATCAGGAACTCACTCATTCATTCATCCATACTTAACGCCAGTTGTAAGCCAAGCACTGTCTAGGATTCAAAAGTAAATCAATGGATAACACCTGTTCATACGACTTTCACAGAGGATAGCCAGAAAGTAAATATAGCCTTTCTAGGAAGCAAAGTATTACAGACAAGAGCTACATACAATGAAAATAAAACAGGCTGAGGTGACGATAATCCAGAGACTGACTGTTTCACATTAGGTGACTACAAGCGGCCCCCAGGAAGTGCTAGTTAAGTTAGGACATGCATTGAGGAACCAGCCGTGAAAAGATCAGAAGTGCATTACAACTGGATTAAAGAAAGTTATACTGTCTACAGTCCTACCTGGAAAGGTGCTTTTGCTTCCCTTGGCCAGGTACACAATGAAATGAATGTTGAAGTATGCGCAAAAGGAGTCAACTTGATAGCTCAAATTTAGAAAGTTTACACTTTGCCAACAGTCTAAGAACTAAAGTTGGGAGAGAAACTAATGGACCCTGAGGGGCAAGATTTGTATTTGGCACAGGAGGGTAGAATGGGTGGCTATGTGGACGGATGAAAAAAAAAGCACAAGATGATGACCACCATAACCAAGACATCAGAGGAGGAGAAGGGGGAGGAGGAAGAGGGAAAGAAGAGCAAGGTTTCACTACTGAAAAACCCTCAGATTCTAGCCTGGATCATTATACAGTAAGTTGAACTTCCATTTTTGAATCTCAACTTGTGGTGTCATAATTTAACATTCTATTTCCTGATAATTAGGATACTCTGCTAGAAATTTGTTTATGGAAACCATTATGTGTAAGTAGTACTCAACAATTTTGAGACTTGAACGAATTAGTTAATAAATGTTTAGTGATAAAATAAGCTGAGAATACTAAATAAGGGATGTAATTCAGTGAGAAATGTAACATTTGAGCACTTTTTATTTCACTCAAATTCCACAAGTTAAAACAAAGTTTAGAATACATTCATTGTTTTAGTTAAATTGTTAGTCTTTAAATTTAAAAAATGAGAGAATTTATTTGGTGTTGTTACAGTTGAGCTATTGTGCCTCTCCTCATGACACTGTTTTCCATTTACACATAACAACCTTCACGCTGAAAATATTATTGCAGTAAACTTACGAAGTGACATCAATTTATCATTTGGGAGGATAAGCCTTTTTTCCTGTATTCTAAAATGTGAAGTTTACTAGACCAGTAAAACCCAGGGGACATTTATGGAGCATTCTAAAGGAGAAAGCTGGTATAGTATATTCTGAGACAGTATATGATGAAGTTGAAAAACCAATAGATTGTATGTCTGAAAACCTGGATTTTTATGGCAACCATTTCTCTGACTGCAACTGCAATTTCAGAGAGATTCTGTGCCTCAGTTTGTTTATCATTTATTTATTACCAAAGACTCCTTAATCTCTCTTCCCACATGCAATGATCATCATCTAGGTAGTTTCAACTCTTTAAGTAATTTAAGATCCAGTGAAACCATAAAAGAACAAGACAATACTTCTCAGTAAAATAGTTCTAGATCAACTTTGGAAATGTTGAGTAGCTCTGGAGGATCAAAGAAGAAATAACAATTTTCCAGCTTAAAAATTTTTAAATGAGTAAACAATATAAGTTTTCACAAGTTAGAAATTATGGTACATGCAACATATATATTTATGCAGTATATTCATAGAATTGAAATTAAAAAGAACAATTGAGTTGCTGACTTAAATGTAGTGATGAATATGTGTCCTGGTTGGTAAGACAGAGATGTCTTTGAGAAAGACTTTTTCTTTTATATATATGTACTTCTTGCTTGATAGATTTTGACTCAAATTTGGGTGAAATTGAGATGAAGTGAAAACAGATTTTGAATCTCAATTTCCTAACTCTAAAAGTAAAAGGATTATAATTACTCTTTCAAAATAAAAACAAAGAAGTTCACTTGATATATTTCTTGATGCTAAATTTTACTGTTGTTAACTAATGGAAACATACAGGAAAGTAAAGATATCAAATCTTAGCATGGTTTCACTTAGAACTAGTCAAATTGGACTAACTTAATTTCTCTCCCAATTATGTATTAGGATACTGGTGGTAAACCACCTACAATGTTATTATAAAGTATATTTGTCAGAAAAAGTTGAAAACTATGGACTGAGTAAAGAGGACTAATTCATGAATAGAAGAAGACTGTTGATAAGACAGCTGATATATGGATGAATGTCACCCATGTTGAGTAAGTGAAGATTTCAAGAATGGATTGAGTTTCTTTACAATTCTTTTTTTTTAATCTTTATTGGTATATTAAATATATACATCATGGTTGCACTCCATAATGGGGATTTGTACTAGTATAAGACACAACTTAATTCTCATTTTTTCGCATAGCCCTACCCACCCTCCCACCCCCCCATATACATAAAATTTGTTTCCTTACTTTTTTGTTACAGTCTCAACATTTTCTTTACAATTCTTTTTTGTTGTTGTTTTTTTAGACTTCTATCTACAGGGTCTCTATCAAACAATATTTTGCAGGGCCAAGAACTTAGCTCAGTGGTTCTGGTGCCTGTCTTGCAAGCGCAAGGATCTGGGTTCGAACCACATACCATACTGGGCATGGAGACTCACACCCAGCAGCAATCAGTACCACATACCACAGTGCCGGGCATGGTGGCTCATGCCTGTAATCCCAGCACTCAGGAGGCAGAGGCAGGAGGATTGCTGTGATGTGAGTTTGAGGCTGAGCTCAGGGCCAGCCTGAACCACAAAGCGAGACCCTGTCTCAAAAAACCTAAAAAAAAAAATAATAATAATAATAATAATAATATTTTGCAGAGGCAGGAGGATTGCTGTGAGTTCAAGGTTGGCCTGGGTTACATGGTGAACTCAGGGCCAGCCTGAACTACACAGGGAGACCCTGTCTCAAAAACAAAAAGAAAAAAAAAAAGAAAAGAAAGTAAAGGACCTCAATAAGAAAATACTTTATGGTATGATAAAGAAGACATGTAAATTTAAGAGGTTAAATGAAGGAATATTAAAGAAATTTATTTTCCTCTCATACTTTTTCCAACATTAATGGGATGCATTAAGGTAACATAATTAAATATTTTTAATTTGCAAAAGATTCCAGTGTGCTTTTAAATATATATAAATATGTGCAATAGTAATCTAAGATGATCAAAATCATAACAGTATCTCTTATGATAACGATGGAGGAAACTAGAAATCAGTAACAAAGAAATTTAGAAACTTCACAAACATATGAAAATTAAACATATTCCCAAGCAATCAATGAACCAAAAAGACATCAAAGGGAAATCAAAAATTAGTCAAATGATATAGAAACACAATATTCCACAAATGATGGACCACATAAATGGTACTAAGAGGGATTTATAGCAATAAACATTAACATTTAAAATAAAGAAGCCTATCAAAACAGAACAACTTAATGCTATACCTTAGGAAACTATAAAAATAAGAACAAACTAACCTTAAAGTTCCTAGAAGGAAGGAAATAACAAAGATCAGACAAAAATAAATCTAGAAAGTCAGTACAAAAACCAACATAACAGATTCATTTAAACAAAATTGACATACTAGTCTAAGAAAAACACAAAGAATCTCAAAATCAAAAGTCAAAGAGGACACAGTGTGACTGATATCACTGATATATACAAGAGGCAACTATTAAATCTTCATCAAAATTTAGATAAAGTAAAGTTAGATAGGTAAATCTCTAGAATCTTAAAAAGTATCAATATTGAACTATGAAGTAATATAATCAGTAATCAAAACAAACTCCCATAAACAAAATCTAGGACCAGATGGTTTGATGAATTCTACCAAACATTTAAAATAAAAATAATGCCAATCTTCTCAAACTCTTTCAAAGTACTAAAGTGAAAAGAATACTGCTAACGCCATTATACAAGACCAGAATTAGCAATACTAAATCTAAACAAAGACATTATAGGAAAAGATTACAAGACAATCTCCATGATCAATATAGATACAACAATCCTTAGCAAAATTATAGTGAACTGAATTCAACAGCACACTGACAAATCATTTTCCATGTTCAAGTCAGGTTTAACTCTGGGGTGCCAGGAAAATTCAACGTGAACACAAATAAATGTGATATGGTACATTAACAGAATGGACAAAAGTCATATGATAATTTCAAAAAGGCTGAAAATGCACTGACATAAATTCAACATTCTTTCATGTAAAAACTTCTAAAATTAGGTAAAGAAGAAATATGCCTCACAATAAAAACCATATATGAAAAACCTATTTTTAAACAACACACTCACTGGTAAAAGCTGAAAACTTTTCTCTGGAGATCAGGAAAAACATGAATGCCTAGTCTTATCATGTACAATAAACATACTACTAGAAATAATAGCCACAGCAATTAAGCAAGAAAAAGAAATAGAAGATATCCAAATTGAAAAGAAGTTAAACTGTGTCTGGATGCAGATGTATATCTATTTATATAGATACACAATTATATTGTATGTGTATCACAGTTTTCTGTAGGTGTATGTCTTTGAAGATGCCAACAAATAACTGTTAGAGTTAATCCAGTCTTAGAGGATATAAGATCAATACAAGAATATAACATATTGATAAAAAATTGTAGTCACAAATAAATGGCTTGAAAGAATTAATATTGCTATGATGTTCATAATACCTAAAGCAGACTACCCAATTTAATCACCTTCAAAATTCCAATGATATTTTTCACAGAAATAAGACAGCTATGTACAAATTTGTAGAGAGAACAAAAGACATCAAACGATCAAAGCCATCTTACGTGAGGAGCACCAAGCAGAAAACATCACCTTTCCTAATTTCAAAATCTATTATAAAGCTATAGTAATTAAAACATAATATTGGTTTAAAAAATGGACATATAGACAAATATAACAGAACAGGGACTTCATATATAAATTTATCATGCTTTTATAATTTATCGATCTTGGACCACGGTGTCCAAAATACACACTAAATACACAAGAAAAGATGATATCTTTGTAAGAGTTGTTGAGAAAAATAGATGTCCACATTTAGAATAATAAAATTGGATTCTTGGCAATATACAGATTAACTCAAAATGGGTTAAAAACACAAATACTTAAAACATAAGAACTGAAGTAGTTGTAAAACCATTACAAGAAAACTAGTAGTTTCTTGACACTAGGTGGGGCAAAGACTTTTGGATCTGACCCCAAAGCACAAACACAAGCTGCAAAAACATGCAAACGAGATTGCATCATAAAGTTTCTGTGCAGAAAAGAAAACACTCCAAAGAGTAAAAAGACAACCTATGAAACAGGAAAAAAATATTTGCAAGTTTGTATTCATATATCTGAGAAGAAATTAGTACTCAAAATATTTAAGGAACTAAACTTAAGGGCAACAAAACATATTCCATCTTAATATATACAAAAGATGAAAACATTTTTTTCAAATGATGTATGAAAAAATGCTCAACATGTTCATCATCCAGGTGATGCAAATTGAAACTACAATTAGGTACCAGCTCACATCTGTTAGGATGACTGTAATAAAAGTACAAGTGCCAAAAATGTTGGTGAAGGTGTGGGGAAAAGGAAATCCTTGTACAGTGTTAGTAAATGTAAAGTAGTACAGCCAGGTTGGAAAGCAATATGAGATGCCTCAAAAAAATTACAAATAGAACAGAAATTCTGCATCTGGGTATATTTCTGTGGTGAATTTTATGTTGGCTGTACCTCCATTTTACATATAAGTTGTACTTTTTCATGCCATTCAGTTTCCAGTTTCCTTAATGGGATCAATCCAAATATGTGTCTTATGCAACTACCTCCTAATGAGCACTTCCCATAGGACAGTGAGACACAAACAACTTGTCAATAACACTCCTACACCCCACATGGACTTTACAGATATCACCCAGAAATTTCCTTTCAGTCATAAGCTTGTTTCTTGCTTCAAACTCAGAACTTCCCAGGCATTGAACAAATACTGCATGATCTCATTTACACGAAGAATCTAAAAAGTCAAATGCATTGAAGCAAAGAGTAGAATGATAATTTCTGAAGGCAAAATCCAGGCTTGGCTAGATCAAGTATGTCACGCCGCATGTATGTGTCCTAGCAGAGAGAATAAAAGGCATGAGCGCCTGTACCTCCGTGTGTAGAAACTGTCTAAAGCCGTCTGGAGTTCCGCCCCGCACGCTTGGTAGTGACTCCTTCTCCCTAGGCCAAAACCATGCAACAAACCCGGTACAACCGCCCGCCTCTGCGTGCTTCAACCAATCCGCGACCGGCCCATGTGGTTACTCCCCCTGCCGTTTGCTTCATAAGTGTTTGCATTGCCTAATGAAAGCAGAAGTGTTCTCCAAAATCTCCCCAGAGTCTGTGTGGTGATTCTGCGACCTCACTCTCTCAACCTCTAGCTGAAATCCGTTTCCTCAACAACCTTGAAACGACAAGTTTCTAGTGGCTGAGGGCAATGAGTGTTATTTCATCCTTTGAACTCACAACTGGAGTTGTCCCAACAGCACTGCAGGAGAATTCTGAAAAGAGAATGCCCAAAACTGTCATGAGATGGGGCCAGTTAAGATTCCAGAGAAGCACTGTACGTCAAGGTGATTGACCTAAAACATTTATTAGAGGAATTTAGAGAGTGCCACAGAACACCTTTGTGTAGATACCAAGAGAAAGATATTTTTTGCTTTTTATGTCCACAAGAGGATCAGGTCATGGAGATATGTAAGTATTTCAGAAATCTGGCTCATAACTAGGGCTACTTACTTTCCCTGTTTTGGACAACACAAACATCCTCATCAGTGGGAATGGTCACAGTCTCAGTTGGGTTCAAGCTCACAAAGCATTCAGCTGGCTGGGTCACACAGCACTCAAAGCTCTCACTGCCTACAGAAACCTGTACAACACTGCATTTACTAACAACACATTACATATTTTAAATCTGCTAAACAGGTTGGTATTTAAATGTTCTCACATAAAAATGATAACTATGTGATATAATGCATATGAACGAGTCACTCCATGGCCTCAGACCCCACACAATACACACTAATAATGAAGCTGTTATATGCAATCTGGTGCATAGCAAAAAGAATTATAGTTGGTATGGGCCCATAGTTACATGGGAGAAGGCAATGAAAATCTCCTCTGGAAGAGAAAATATCATATGAGATCTCAAATTATTTCTACAAATTACTTTTAAAATATTTAGTAGTCAAATTTTAAAAGACAGATAATATGATTAATAACCAAGGAATAAATAAGAAAAGATGAGAGAAATGAAATGTTAAGGACTTTGAATACTGGAATTAGCTAACAGAACCTGAAAATAATTATTCTCTCTAGCTTCATGGTGATAAAGTCATACTTAAAAATTAAAGCTTTAGGGCACAAATTCAATCCCTGGTACCACCAAAAAACTAAAATGAAAAAATTACAACATTGAAAAAATAAACCATGCTTCTAATCCCAGTACACAGTAGGCTCTGATGGGAGGGGCTCTGCAAGTCTGAGAAATGGTCAGAAATGAACTTGGAATTGTTCAATGAGTCCATGCCTGCCTCACAAATGCCAGATCCTGAGTTCGACCCCAGGGACCAAAAAATAATAACAATAAATAATAATAAATAATAATTGTACAACTAAATAAGAGATAATAGGAAAATGGAAATAGATCTCTTGCAGAAGGAAACGAGACCAAGAGATGGATGGAGGAAGGAAGGGGAGGAAGATGAAAACAAAACAGAAATGAGATGCGTGACATACATTTGCCAACTCCCCACGAGAAACACAGTCACTGTGTTCCACAAGTATGTATTGACAAAATAAAATATAAAAACATAAAGCAACCAGGGCTGGGGATTTAGCTCAGTGGTTCTGGCGCTTGCTTTACAAATGCAAGGGCCTGGGTTCAATCCCCAGTAACCACATACAATATTGGTTGTGGAGACTTATGCTCACCAGCAATCAGAACCACACACCACAGTGCCAGTTGTGGTGGCTCACAACTGTAATCCCAGCACTTGGAAGGTAGGGGCAGAAGGACTGTTGTGAGTTCAAGGCTGCCCTCAGGGTCAGCCTGAACTACAAAAAATAAAAGTGAGACCCTGTCTGAAGAAAATTTAAAAATTTAAAAACATAAAGCAACCAAAAAAAATTATAAAAGAGAAAAAGACAAACTATACATAAAACAATATTTATTTCAATTTGAGGATTAGGTTATCACAATAAAAGCACTCAAATTTTAGACCTATCATCTTTTTATGTTAGATTTTACAGGTAAACAACCATGATCATTTGTTTGTATGTTACAAGATTTTGTCCTATAGATGGAGAGACAGTAAAGGAAATCGAGACCATATGACGCCCAGATGACTGTAGCCCTTCAAGAAAATGTTGCTGTCAGTTGATGAGAATTAATCATAACTTATTCAGATATCTAATATACTGATAAGAGACTATATCCATCAGTTTTGATCTATTAGGAGTGCTGGTGCGAATATTTTGTGCATTTTCACACTGTTGGAATCTTTAGGATAACTTCCTTGGACTGGAATTCATCAACGAAAGCAAACAGAGCTCCTTGGATCTAATTCTGTATCTTATCCAATAAAGACCAATAAAATTTTGGCCTTTACAGGTTCAAAAATAATTTTCTCTCTTCTCAAGACTTTAAATATACATGTTTATTAGTACTCAGTATTGCTCCGTGGGTTCTGGTTGTTCTGTTACCTTCTTGCGATCTTTTGTTGTTGTTGTTCTTCAGATCAGGACTTTCTTTGGGTTTAGGCTTTTTGCCCATTTCCTCTGTCATCTCAATTGCACTCTTCAGACTAATAAATGAATATTGTAATTTTATTATATTATTTACATTATGATTTGCATTACATATTTTATAAAGATAAATAAAATGTACTTCTAAATTTTATCTCTGCAACTTATACCTTCCCAGAGATATTTTCCATCAATATGTTATTCTACTTTATTTCACAGTTATAAAATTCTTCTAAAATACTTGCCTACGAACTTCAACATCTATTCATCGATATGCCCATTAAAAATTGGCCACAACTTTCAAATCCTTTTTTTTTTTTTTTTAGGTTTTTTGAGACAGGGTCTTGCTTTGTAGTTCAGGCTGGCCTGAACTCAGCCTCAAACTCACATTACAGCAATCCTCCTGCCTTTGCCTCCCGAGTGCTGGGATGACAGGCGTGAGCCACCACGCCCAGCACTGTGGTATGTGGTACTGGTTGATGCTGGGTGTGAGTCTCCACGCCCACTATGGTATGTGGTTACCGAGGATCGAACCTGGGTCTTTGCACTTGGGAGACAGGCACCAGAACCACTGAGCTAAACCCCGGGCCTCAAATTCTTTGTTAATTAATTTTGGATTGTATCTGAACAAGATGGAAAAGAAAACAATAAATATGACTGAACTTAAACTGCAGATTCTTTCTCTTAGATGACAGCTCAACCCTCAGTCCTCTCCTCTTTCATTGTGCTACTTTCAGTGTCCCCTACATGTGCACAGTCCCCGCCTGAGACCTGGCCAGGATTTCTTCACCTCATTTTAGAATCACTCATCCTAGCTGTCTTCCCTCAGGGATCTTCTCTGACTTCCCCAAAACTGAGAATTTCCTGAACCCTGTCCACTTGCCAACAGGCTATAAAGATTACCAATTTTCTAATGGAGATTTACCCACTCTATTTGGTAGCTGTTTAAACTCTCCTCTGATAAGTCACTAAAAAGGATAAATTTAGTCCATGTAGATGTTTTCTTTCAACTTTTGACTTTCCTTGAGGATTATTCGAGTTGCTAGTGACTGTGGACTTTTTATCTGTCTTTCAGAATTAATAGTTGTTACATGCAGTATTTTGTTGTGTTGTGGAAACCTAATCTGCCATGTGCAAATGGTGATCAACAATACAGTGAATGTTTAAATTATTAAAAATCTTACTACAGGGCCGGGGATTTGGCTCAGCGGTTCCGGCACCTGTCTTGCAATCGCAAGGACCCAGGTTCGATCCCCAGTAACCACATACCATACTGGATGTGAAGACTCACGCCCAGCAGCAACCAGTACCACATACCACAGTGCTGGGCGTGGTGGCTCACGCCTGTAATCCCAGCACTTGGGAGGCAGAGGAAGGAGGATTGCTGTGATGTGAGTCTGAGGCTGAGTTCAGGGCCAGCCTGAACCACAAAGCGAGACCCTGTCTCAAAAAAACCTAACAAAAAAAAAATCTTGCTACAGTAGAACACACATTGCCAGAAACAAGGGAGAACTGTGGTCAGAGCAGGGAGTATTTTGAGGGGAGGTTAACAGTAATATGTCTTTCAATAATTATGTTTCAAATGTAAACATTCACCATATTTTATGATTACTCTGCACTGATCAGACTTCTATGGCAATCTCAGTCAGGTAGAACATTATGACATGTCCTCCTCGCCTTATCTACTGGATCTAGCACTGTGTAACATTTGGATCTTTTCCAAAGTCAAAATCATCATGAAATATGAACATTTAGAATCAATTCAGGGCATCAAGGCAACTATGACAGCAAAACAAATGACACAATGGAGAATTCCAGAACTGCTACAGAAAGTGGCAAGAGTGATGGGGTATGTATGTTGGGGGCGGGGAGATGTTGATGGGGATTAAGGTTGATGTCTTTTACTGAAGTAAAACAAAAACAATTGAGAATTCACTGTATTTTTTATCATACACCCTAGAAACAGACACATTAACTTTTGAAACACAAAGACAAAGAACTAATCTTGAAAGAAGCCAGTGAAGAATGGTACATTACACACTAGAGAACCAGTCAACTAGCCAAAGATTTCACTTTACAGGGACAGAAGATAGTGATATAATTTCTTTAAATCTTATCAGATATGGGATTGAGTCACACGTAGATTGCTTTTCCCCACAGCAAGGATGTGGGAGTTAAACCTCCAGTACTTTCAAGACTTAATTTTATAACTATATATCTGGTTGTTTGGGGATTTTGTTCTTGTGTGCGGTGTGAATTATGGGTTCAATTTTATCTTCTTCCAAATACTACAGAAGCATATATTAAACGCTTCCACCTCAGTATTTTTAGATACCATCTTTATCATATATTAAACTTTCAGGTGTACATGGATCGATTCTAGATGTACTATTCTACTCAAGTAATGTTTGTTTATTTGTGAAATACACAGTTTTAACCGTAGAGAAATTATTATGTATCTAATAAAATGTAAGGGTTGGACTTTCTCTTAGCCTTTCTTGTCCTTTTTTTTCTGATTATTCTTAAGGCTTATTTTTTTTCCTTGTGAACTTTGACTTCAAACATTTAAACTTCAGCCCCTCCAAAAATACTTTGTTGGCATATTTTTGAGATTACATTGCATTTATAATTAAATTTTAGCAAAACCAACGTCTTTATTTTGGTGAATCATCATTTTCAAGTACAAGTGTTGCTTTTTCTATTTGCTCAAATGCGTCCTTGTTTTTTCTGAAATATTCTAGTTTTCTTCATACAGGACTTGTACTTTCCTTGTTAAGCATGTTCCTAAACTTTTAAACTTGTAGCACATTACTGAATTTGTAAAGTTTTATCTTTCTTTATATTATCTAAATAATATTTATATTAAGATTATTATTTCTGCATAGCAATCTTATATCCTGCTAACTCCCTGAATTCTTTCATTATTTAATTAATTTAATTTTACCAATAATTCCCTAGGGTTTTCTAGGTATACTACCATATTATTTTCAACTACAGATAGTTTTTCTATTTTTTTCAAATCCCAATTACATTAGTTCTCTGTTTTCTTATTGCACTGGTTAATATGACCAGTATAATTAAAAGTAATAGTATGGTGTATATTATATTTGTAATTAATGAAACCTACTGCAAGACTTAACCAGAAAGGATAAGACAAAGCAATGCAATTCCAAAACTGTAGAATGAAATAACACTGAACACCTTACAGACTGGATGAAACAATGGAGAGATATTATAAACATAATTATACTCAAAGCTGAAAATTTCTTAGAAAAATGCTTCTTATCAAAACTAACAAAGGAATAAATAGGAACTCATGCTAGTTTCAGATTAAAGACTGAATCAGCATTTTAAACTGTCCCATAAAGAAAACAGTGTCAAATGGCTTCACTGGTAAGCACTACTAATTTATTTCAAGAAACAGTGCTAGTATCAAACTTATCCACAGAGTACTAAGAGGTCATATTCATAAATCACACTGGACAACAGAAGAGAGAAAATAAGCCAAGCTCACTCTGAGAATGTAGTCACAGACCTCTGAAAGCCCACACACATTCATCAAGCCAAATGCATAAAAGCCACATACTCCCTGAATAAACGTACATTATCCTGGGAATATTTGATATTGAACAAAACCAGAGAAAATATATCTTGTATTAACCGTGAGAAAAAAAAAAAACCCTAAGATCATCTTTTCTATACTCTTTGGCTTGAATTCCACTTAAATAACAGAAATATAGGGTAGAAACTTTATGACACCCCTGATTTTTCATCCATTTTTTCTCTGCTTTTGGTATGTGACTTTGTTGTTCCTCTCACTGAAAAGGAAAGTTGATTTCCTCACCCTGTTTTCTTTTTTTTTTTTAAATACAGTTGATTTGTATATTTAGATATACACTAGGGTCATGTTCATGTAGTCAGTGTTTGAGGATTATTTGCCCGATCAGCACTAGCCCTTGAACCTTACTGATTTGGCCACTTTAATCTTTATTAGTTTAGCAAAACTCAGTGCACCAGAACCTCACACATCTGGAAGGTAAAGACCTGCACATGTGGGCAGTGAAGACCACAGAGCTAAGAGAAATAAGTCAGACAAACAAGCTTAATTATCAGATGATTTCTCTTATATGAGAAACCCAAAGTTTAAAGTCAAGAGCAAATTAAAAGTAGGTAACAGGAAGCAGAGAGAACTTTTTCAAAAGGGAAAGGAACCAAGAGATGGAAAGAGGGGGAGGGAAAGAGAGGGAGGGACTAGAAAAGTTAGAAGACTGACTCCTCACAACAAATACAGCCATTGTGTACTGCAAACAAGTACTAATAAAAACACTTTTTAAAATAAAATTATTCTAACAAGTAAAAAAAGCAATACCAAATATGAAATACACATTAACACTTTGTTAAGAGAGTAGTTAGGTAGATAGCTACTGTTGGTCTTTCCACACTCCTGGAGATTCACAAATTCTACCTTCCTAAAAATCCATGTGAATGAATAGAAACCATATATGTTTTTCAGACAACTTGATATATATATCGATATATATATATATATATATATCGATATATATTGAAGAAGCTGTCAAGGTAGGACTTGAAAAATATTTTAAGTAAGAAATGTAAACTGATATTAAATCATTAATGAATAATGATTAGAGTGTGAAGGGTAAAAATGAAGAAAGTATTCTGACTTGAATAAAATATATGCAAAAATAAAACCACAAAAACTGAAATATTCAATATAAAATGACCTCTAAAATACTCCATATAAAGTAACTTATAAAATCCAGAAAGAAAAGAAAAGAAAATGAGTGAAACGATTACTTCTCTTTATTTACAACCAAAATATGTAGACACGGTAAATGTGCTTGTCACCAATTGGGCAGATTTACCTTCACAACATGGTAATACAATGTGTAATAATGTGATTAAAAGAAAAATAATAAATTGTCAACCAAAGCTGAATTCTGAAGATTCTTTTCAAAGACTCTACTCAGTATGTACAACAGTCTCATCAGTTTTCTTCATACTACACAGATGTTTTCAGAGCATTAATAAAATAACTAGATTTTTGAAATAAAAAAAACTATGTACATCAGGAAAAATAGCTTGCCTAACTGAGCCTAAATTAGTCTAAGCTATTTTTTGTCTGTGACTCTGTCATACTAGGCCCTTGGGAATTGGAGGGAAATATGAATAGAAAAAAATTTGCTTTTTTCCCAGCTTAATGATACTGAGATAGCCCTAAAATACATTTAAAATGCTTTGTGTTCCTAAGATAATTCGGTTTCTGTAAATGCCAGAGAAAATGGAAAGGTGAAAAGTTTATTTTTATGGCATATTTCCTCCCATGGTCCCCTTCAGGATAACCACTGTCCCTTCCTACAGACAGTGGAAATGAAGAGTGCTGTCGACTCTAAGAGTAACGAAGTGTGCGTAGTTAGCTGGAGAGCCTAGTTTTTTCAGATAACAGCAGATATCCAATCTGCGAGGTCATTCTTGGCCTAGAAGTGAAGGATAAATATTTCTATTTGGATGAGTATGTACCGCAAAGAAACCTCTGAGGTCATCAGATGTGAGAGAAAACCACAGTAGTGAAGTTTGAACTATTTAGCTGACATGTCCATGTTTTTCTAATCGAAGATGAGTTCCACAATATTTCCCTTTTATATTATGTGTGCAGATATATATTACATTATGTTAGAAAATACAAAGCTAAAAAGTACAAATCATAAACCTGATATAGTCATTGTTAACATCTGATGTGTATTTTTCTGAAATTTTACCTTTCCACTTGTAATTACCAGGAGAGAGATAGGTCTCTGAAGACCTGCTATTTCCTCATTACTCAAAGAGGTCTGGAAATCTCAACTGTTTTTCTCTATATGAATTTTCTATCAGAAAAATGTCAGTAAAAGCTCAGAGGATAATCATCTAAAGAGCTTTTAATATAAGAAGTAGTGTGAACTTCTTTACTTTCCATTATCTTTGACATCTCTCTTTGCTAAGTAAAGTTCTACTAGTCACTGTAGACAGAAGATATGTTACTCATCACAAATTAAATTTATTTGATAACATTTAAATTTAAATCAGAACTTTTTTCTCTAGGAGTTTTCTCTCCATTTTCTCACTGCTACACAGAAAAAGCTTTGTTTATGTTGTGGAAATCTAAAGTTGGACTCCAAAGGTATGGTGGGTTAGAGTATGAAACCTACTAAAATCTTTCTTTTTACCTAATGCTGATCACCAGAAACATCTTTTTCACCTTTGCATCATGTCCTTACCCTTAATGAAGTTCTATATTTTCTGTATGAAGGCAGTAAAAAAATCTTAATATATTACAGAAATGCTGAGTTTCAGTCGTATATATTGCATTGTTACTGAGAAAACTTTGAAAAACCATATATTGATCTTGTTATTCTGTGACAAAACAAAAGCTGTCTCCTCATTATGCTTCAGAAATGTCCATGTTATCTTTTCTGGCTTCTTTTTACGTATTGCTCACTTTGTACATGTTCCTTTTAGTATGTAGCCTTTATAGGAGCAGAGATTCATTTCAGTGTCACCACTGCCTGCCTTGAAAGCACAACATCATGAGTTCGATCCCTGGTACCACACACACAAAAAAAGTTTGTAGCCTTTCCCACTAAACATATCTATGCAACTGTAATTCAAGACAGAAAATACTTAAGGTTAGTCCTCAAAGATTTTCAGCCAGGGACAGATGTGTGGTAAGGCTCATACCTCCATCAGTGGAAGGTCAACAGTTATAGAAGTCAGCTTTATTACTGCTTCTAGGTCACCATAGGTAGAGAACTACTCTAGGCACCTCAATACATATCACGAATATTTTCTATCCTGTCTTTCTGCCTCACCTGAAACTTCTTTGAGAATTTAATCATCACTTGCATTCAGTGCAGTGTTCATCTGATAGTTCCATGCTCCTCTCCTTGCATGTAAGCCCTCGCTTTCATTGTTACTGGACATCCCAGCTTTCACCCAAGTACGAGCCAGCTCAGCTCATGATCTTCTCTAAGAGACTGTCATTCCTGGCCCTCACTGCAGCTCCATCTAGGACTGGACTTTCATTCTTCGCTACTTCCCTGCTGGGGAGTGAGTGAGACATCGCCATCTCCCTTGCCTTCGAGTCTTCACCATTGGGCACTTTGATAGTCTAGGGACAAACCGAGACGTATACTATCATTTGAGTAGCTTACATACTGGACACTTCAGTCCCTACTATTAGAGAAAGCTTCTTCACTCTAATAAATTGATTTAGAATAGAAGTTTAAGGAAAAATGAATACACCTTGAAACCATAATTTTAAGTGAAGTAAATCAGGCATACGACCTTAAATATTTTATGATCTCTCTTACATAATAAACCCAAAGTATTGTTAATGGAATATATCATGTCATTCAGGAAACAAAAACTAATACAATTCTTCCATTAAGTATGAATTATATGAGTAAATAAAAAGCAAAATTTAAAAAAGATAACAGTAAACAAGGAGATAGATCTTTTGCAAATGGGAAGGGAACTAAAGATGGAGGGGCAGGGTGTGTAAAATAAATTAAGATGAATAATAAACACATACTAACTACCCACAATGAATGTAATCAGTATGTATCGCAAACATGTACTAATAATTATTTTTAAACTTTTGAACACTAAAAAAGAATGGAAATTTGCTGCTATCTTTCAATGCAACAAAATTTATTTTCTTAGATGTTGTATCAAAGCTCATGCACACGTTTTTTAAATTCAAATCTTTATTGGTACATTATGAATACACATCATCATTGCATTCAATATTGAGAGTTTGTACCAGAATACGACATGACTTGATTCTCATTTTTCCCCTTCCCCCACCCACCCTGCAACCCCCAAACTCCTAGAGAAAATGAAGATGTAAATGAGTTCTAGTATATATAGTTTATATTGTGAAATAGAAAATATTTAAAATGAAATAGGGTGTAGGGTTAAATAACGAGGGGAAAAAGAATATGACAGTAATTTAAAAAAGGAAACAAAGCTTATATATAAAGCTAATGTACACATTTTTCAGGAAGAAAAGCAAGTGAACTTTCATAGGTATTTTGCTCAAGAAGTACCTGGCTGTAAGATTATTTGCTGGCAATATTTATGCATAAGAGATCATATATTTCACATATCAAGGTTCTTAAGCTGAATTTACTTTCCAGTGAATCTTTGTGGTTCTGTGTCTTCAGACTGTTTTCGCAGTTCAGGTTTTGAATATTTCACACAGATGGCCTGTGTTTAGAATCCAGTGTAACTGAAAAAATCCAGCACTTAGATAACCCAGACAGTCTCAACTTTATTCTGCTTTAAGACTTAAAATATATTTAGGTCTGCCTCTTCTCTTTTCAAAAATAAGCAAAGGTGACCTTTACTATTCCGCCTAAGCAGAACCTAACTGTTGCCTTTGAGCCTCCTCTGAGGATTTACTGGTCATTTCAACACTAGTCCTTTGATCCCTACATCCTGAATTTACCTGCTCCCATTTTATTTGGCCTGCCTTTTTCATATTCATGGAATTAATACTTACAGGAAGAATTGTATTAATTTTTGTTTCCCTGAAACGACATGATATATTCCATTAACAGGCAGAGCTCCCGTGATGCTTCACAGAGATACTTCTAAAAGGCAAGAACTTACTCTTTAGATATTGGTAAAAGGGAAAACAGCCCACACTCTGTACCACAGTATACGAAATGAGTAATGTTAAATGGCTCAAGAGAAAGGAAGTAAAGAAAGTGACTCAGAATCTGTAATTTGATTTTGTTTGTGACTAAGTACCTGCAAACACATCTGGAACAACAGTTTTATCTTTTCCATTCCTGTATTCATGTCCTGAAATAAAGTTACCGTATGATAACTGCTAATGATTGAACAATTGTGATATATCAGGAACTCTGTGTGTGTGTGTGTGTGTGTGTGTGTGTGTGTGTGTGTGTGTGTGTGTGTGTACTGGGCATTCTTATCCCAATATTTTAAGAGAGTTGTGTGATTATATCTGACAGTTGAGCAGTAGACTTAAGATTTTTAAAGCAGAGCTGCTTGAATCCAAAACCCATGACCCAGGGTGCACAGCTGATCTATACTTTTTTACTCTAATCCCAAGAGATGAACCAGGCAGGACGTAGAATCAAGGAGGGAAAGGAAGGAAACTGTTCTCCAAAGCAAGGGCTTGGTGGTGCCATGAGACATTTCCTGAGGCAGGAGGAGCAAGAGGAGTGTTAGATAAAAATGAAATGCTAGTTCAGTAGAGTTCATGGGAGGGTTTAGAACTATTCTGTATCCCTTCCTTTTTTCCTCATTTTCTCAACTATCCATTAGGGGTTAGTTTTATAGAAGGTCCAAATACCTATCAAGAGTGTATATTTAAGGGTTCCTGAATAATATCTCTGGTGAAATTTTAATAATCCCTGCTAAAAAAGAAAATAAAGATACTGATGAATTTTCTTTAAAGCTACAAGTGTAAACCTGATATAATGTCATATGTTCTGAAATATGTCCATCCTATTATTTCTTTTTAAATTGAATTCATTGGTACATTTTATATATACATTATAATCACATTTAATATTGAAAATCTGTACCCGTACATGATGCTTTTTTTTTTTTTTTTTTGAGACAGGGTCTCGCTTTGTGGTTTAGGTTGGCCTTGAGCTCAGCCTCAAACTCACATCACAGCAATCCTCCTGTCTCTGCCTCCTGAGTGCTAGGATTATAGGCGTGAGCCACCATGCCCGGCACTGTGGTATGTGGTACTGGTTGCTGCTGGGGTGAGTCTCCACGCCCAGTACGGTATGGGGTTATCTGGGAATCAAACCCGGGACCTTGTGCTTGCAAAACAGGCGCTGGAAACACTCAGCTAACTCCCCGGCCCACATGATACATATTGACTCTCAATTTTTCCCATTCCCCTGCCCTCCTCTCAAACCCCACCTCCTAAATTCCTAAGCTTTTTTTCCATTTTTTTATTTTTACCATCAACCACCCTATTATTTCAAAGTCACTGCATTAAATACATTTAAAAATAGTTTATGGCCTTTTTGTCTTGTTTTTTAAAGTTCTATGGAAATAGTCTACAATTCTAACACTTTATAATCACGGTTCTAAATGAAGCAAGGTTGAAAGCTGACAATTCAGAAAGATACTTCTAGAAGGCACTTACAGAAACAAAAAGACAAAAATATAGGAGTTGCAGAGATGGTTAAGAAATTACTCCAGTAATTCAGCTTTGTGTCACTGACAGTTACAAGGTGACAATGGGAAAAGAAGGGCTGAAATGTAAGGCATATTTCAGAGGAAGAACCAGGATGACTTTATGTGCTAGGAAGTAGATGGAAGAAAATCTATAAAAAGCATAAGGAGATGGTGGGACTAGCTAATTGAGAGTAGCTCATTAAAGTAGCTGCCTTGAAATAAACCCTGTAGGTTAATTTTCAATGAGATTTCCACATCATCATAAGGAAAATAGTCAAAATGTACTGCACTGAACAGAAGTAGTGATCTTACAGTTTAATAAATGAAAGGCACAATTGTAAGACCATAGGAGGTGCCTAGTAGATTGATAGTTAGAAAAGCTAATTTTGCATGACTACAAACTCATAAGACAAAGATCTGAATACTGGTAACGGGGCATGAGAAGGGGCACAAGAATGCTGCCTCTGAGAAGCAGCACTTCAAGCCCTATTTACACAGCTCATTCGAGTAACAAAACAGCCAGAAACAGGATGATCTCACAGTGAGAACATTCTGTGTTTGATCAGACACAACAAATGATTTCTATGATTACACAGTGTGGTAAAATACCTAGAGTTGACAAGAAGTAACTTAATATGTCAAGATATCAAATAGAGAAGACTTTCAGTGTTTCCCAAATGAACAAGTAATGTTTGAGCTGATGGATTGATCAATTACTATGAAATGTACCCTCAAATATGCATAGTTGTGGGTCAATTCAAATAACATGTTTTTGAAAAGAATGATAGTAGGTTGGTACCCATTTACTTGAGCCTTATAATATATCAGCCTGTGTGCTAGGTCCTTAGTATCAAAAAATAAACACACACACTCTTTTGTGTATAGCTTGGTATCCAGTGGGAAGCAAGACAACATTATAGGTTAACACAAAAATGCTTGAGTTTGACTTCACCACCAATTTGCTATCTGGAAAGAAACAGATATCATTGCTTAATGGTCTACAATATGATATCACTAGATTTATATTACACAGAAATTTCAAAGAAAATTCATTAAAGAGAACTGAGCTCCATGAAGCTATAAATTTTCAAAGCAGCTGTAGAAAAAAATGTGAACAATCATTTAATTAAGAATGATAATTCATCCTGTTCTATATTTGCTAAGTCAAATATAATTTAATTATAACTGCTTCAGTCTCTTTTGTGGTTTTCTATTATCCCCATGAAAAGTCTAGATTGCTGGTTCACCTAGGGAGTGAAAAATTGCAATCTAGACTTCACTCTAGTTTTCCTAAAAACACCCACTTTCTATAGGGTTATACTTCCTCTCCCTAGGACCCCACATGACCTCTGTCCCTCTATCAGTGACATACTTCTCTTTAGCACAAAGGTAGTAATCTCTAATCCCAATGCCTTAACATATCACACCACACACACATCCAAAACAAGTGCTGTGCCAATATTGATCATTCTTTCTCTAAATCTGTTTATTTCTTGTTTTTATATGCTAGTATTCCAAGAGAGTGTAGAGTAGGGGTAAATTGCTATAGCTCTGTATTTCATCTCCAAGTAAGCTGATATTGGTAAGAGGGAAACACTCTCTAGTGATTGGAGGTGGTAAGAAAACAAAAAGGACAAACCAACATGTTCTCCTCCCTCTATGTGGGAGTCTCTTTCTCTAGCAGTACAGGAAGCTTCTGCGTGGTCCAACTCCTACTGTATATGTCACCCTGGCTGCGACTTCAGTGAGTGACTCTGGTATTAGTACAGATTATGCCTCTCTCCCTCCAGCCAAAGGACGGTAGTGGCTGCTGCTAATTTCTAGATGGCCTCCCTTTATTCTGTCATTCTAGATTTTCTAGCATCGGAGTAACTAATCTGAACATCACATTTCCCATTTTAAATATGGTTTCTGTTACCTCAGGGAAACTTCACTGATGAAATGCTCAAAATTGGGAATTGGCTATCATGTGTTAGGCCTCATACTTTTTATATTCACCTTCTCATTAAATCTCCATCATATTCCAAACAGGAAGTTAATATCATATGTTATAGAAGCTTCGGAGTCATACAGTGAGAGTCTAGATAGGAACTAAAGTAAAATTACTTTTCCTCATTTTTGCTTATTAGTTAATTTGCTTAATTAGATCACAAGACCTCAAGATTTCTGGTCCATAAGGATTCTTTGTTTGCTCCATGATATCACCTCCACCAGTAATTTAAAATGTCTTATATAGCTTCCTATCAAAGTTATCCAATATTAGAACAATATGGCGGAGGTTCGGTAATACTGATTAACTGATTACTTGTATAGGAAAGATTCTGCCACAGGAATGTCTTTCAAAAGCAAGTTTTGACCATGCTGCTTCCTTCCATTGTTCTTTCACCCTACCTGACACCGGACATGAAGAACAGTGAGGAGACACCACCACAGCGGGCAGTACTGGATCCTAGAAAAGCGCAGCTACCAAGGTCCACATCAATCAGCAGAGCTTCCATTTTCAAGAAACAAAACAGAAGTTTGATTCAGGATGGCAGAGCAGAGGCAGAAATGGCAACAGGATGTCAGACACATGCCCTGGATAATCTCTTTATGAAATGAACCATGAATTACTCAAAATAGGGCTGAGTCCAAAGAAAGAGTTGGGCAGTAATGAGAGGAATGTAAGTCTGAGCCAGCTGGCCTGGATACAGCACAAGAAGACTGACAGAGCCTAAGCACCCACCAGAGCGGGAGTTCTGGAACCCAAAAGACTGGTAGGCTGGCGTCTGTGGGAGTGGCAGTTTGTTAGTATCACTGAAGCACAAAGAACAATATTTTTCACTTTGGTGTGAACTATATGAGACCCCTTTCAACCACCAGTGGGGGGACAGTGTGCCTGGCAAAGTTCCATTGCGTTATGAAGACAATTTGGCTTGAGGTAGGGGATGATATTATCCTCTCAAGTAGGAACTATGTGAACTTCTAGATTTTTCTGTCCTTTCAAAACACATGAGATATCAAAACTCCCAGTCATTCACACCCTTTAGTTGAAATAATATAGGAGGTATGACCCAGGATATAGTTGAGAATATTGAAACCTACGCTCTGTTTTCCAAGAAAGTCATCTGTCCACTTTCCACCAGCATTGTCTTCTTCTTTGCCCTTTCCATTGAGAAATTTAGACCTTCTCTATTTAAGAAATAGAAGGGAAAATTCAGTGACTGATCTCAAAAGGTATCTAGTAATTTGAGGGAAAAATTTAAAAGAGAAAGAGAGATTGATAGAATCAAATTCTAAAGCCAAATTTTATATAGATAAGAACCACTGAATTTGGTAAGATGTGAGTTTTTGGAATCCTTCACCAGTTTTAAATACTATAAGAACAGAAATCAGGTTAAATAAAATAAGTGGGTAAAAAATACACGTATGTTTCTCTTGAAAGTCTTAGCTAAAATTCAAGAGGGAAAGATGGTGTTACAAGAGGATGTGCTAGGTGATGGAAAGTAGTGGTGGGAGAATGACATCTGAGCACAGGAAGGCTTTTGAGACTTTCAAAGGATAATTCTTTGAGAAAGAGATAAGAAAATAAGGATGGTGTGATAGTTGTATAGTGTGATAAACAGCAGTGGGCAAAGTCTGTGACTACTTTCTCTTTAAATGTTTCTCTTTTACCTCTTTAGCCTCTCGTGAGCTCAACTGTAGATTACTAAAAGAGAGCTTATGCAGATCATCAGCCTATCTTTGCTCAGATCCATTTCTTGGCCTTCCTTCTCTATGCTGTGTGTGATAATGACTGACATTTCCTAAAATCTTTCTTCTGGTCTTGTAAGTTTCAGTGACTAGTACCAAAGGATAGGAGAAAGAGAAAGAAACCAAGGCCTTTCGTTCCCTCCCTCTTTTTCTCTGGTACCAGTTACACCTTCACCATGACTCAAGATTCCATCAAGCAGTGTTCTCGCCTTATCTAGTGGTTCCTACCTTTGTTTTAGCACCTTCCCAACTTCCCTACTGTCTAACGTCTGTCAGGAAACCTCTGCTGCTCTCCTGCTGCTGCTAATCTTTAATTATCTCACCTTCTTTTGGCTTTACATAACCAATTTCTTTTACTAAATTAACTCTGCTGGGAAGAACTAGAGTAATTTTTCTTTCCAAACGGAGTCTCACTGACAAAGCATCCATCCCCTTTAAATCATGTCTGTGACTGGATGGAAGGTGTGGTTTCCAGGGCAGAACCAAATCAACCTGAATCATGTATCTTCTTTCTGGGAGAAAACTCAACTAGAATAAAAGTTTCCTAAAATATAGACCAGCAACTATGATAGTATTTCTTTTTTGTAATTACTTTTTTTTTCTGTCTCTCTCGTTTTGAGACAGGGTCTTGCTTTGTAGTTCAGGCTGGCCCTGAGCTCAGCCTCCAACTCACATCACAGCAGTCCTCCTGCCTCTGCCTCCCGAGTGCTGGGATTACAGGCGTGAGCCACCACGCCCGGCACTGTGGTATGTGGTACTGATTGCTGCTGGGGTGAGTCTCCATGCCCAGTATTGTTATGTGGTTACCCAGGCCCTTGTGCTTGCAAGACAGGCGCTGGAACCACTGAGCTATATCCCCACCCTTTTGTAATTACTTTCAATGATATGGCACATATCATATCATTACTTTCAATGATATGGCACACTATGACATAGCACATAGCTTTTTAAATTATTTTTCAATTATTTAATGTAATTAGCCAGTCATTTTACAGAAAAGCAGAAAGAAATGCTTCTAGATAGATCTATAAACTATAAGTAATGAAAGTCTGCAGTTTATTGAACATTATGCAGTTCAATAATGCAGTTTTGAACATTACAAAATGGCATATTGCTGGCAATTTAGTTCAAGTGGTACCATGCCAACCTTGGAAGCAGAAGACCCAAGTTCAGTCCTTGGTGAGGATTAACATATGACCAAAAAATGACATATTATTGCTTAAACACAAAAATAAGAATAAAGATGGCCCTCAGTTTCAAGAATTTAGTTCAATTATTTACATAGCATTTACATTGTATCATAAGTAATCAAGAGATGATTTAAAATTTTATACAGGAAGATACATGTAAGTTATATGCAAATACTATGCCATTCTATGTAAGAAACTAAAACATTGGAAGATTTTATTACCTGACAGCCAGGTAATCAACCCTTCATGAAGGGAAGATTGTATTCCCTACAGTTTTACATAATAAATAACAAGACTGTTTCTTGAGATGGGATGTAAGTCCAAAAAGGAGAGAGGGATTTTAAATTCCTGAGAGAAAATTTGGAAGGAGAGAACAGGCATCAATGAAATGAAAGTGATGCTCCATGGAGGAGAAAGAGAAAAACACTTCCTTCTCTTTCACCCCAGGGAACATGGCTAAGAAAGAACTTGAAAGCAAGAGTCTACCATCTTGTTTGTTCCATAGTACAGATTGCCAAATATGTGAGCTAAATATCCTCAGCCCTTCCTCTGAAGTCTTCCAAAATTTTTCATGCTTTATTTATCTTTTTACATTAGTAGGGTCCAAAGAAAATGACAGAATAAGGATGATAAGTAGGATAACTTTTAAAAGGAAATGCATATAACTGAGCCTCTATAAATGTTTTATCTTCTTTGATTCATCTAAATCTGAAAACACAGAATGCTGCATAAATACAAGACTATACTCTTTCCCTTGCTGGTCATCTCCTGGCCTGGGAAATGGTATGGACACATTCCATGTTCACATACTTCCAGAACTGGAAAACTGTTAAGTCAGAGTAAAATCTTTCAATGAATTTTGAATTGTGTGGAATGAAATTGTATTGCAATTGTGAGATTCAGTCTGACTCACACAGATCTAAGGAATTAGAAAGTGGAGTCAAGGTCAGAGGAAGGGATGATGAGAAGTATTGGTGTGGGTCACTTTTTCTAGGACTTGGTTAAGAAGGAAAAAAGTGGGGGTTCTCTCTTTGAAAAAAACATCATTTTGTGACTTTCTGGGCACTCACACGCTGACAACCATGTCCAAGATTCCTTTCCATGACACTCAAGCAATTCCCCAGCTATATTTATTTCTCTTGTCCAAAACACACTAGTTCTGGGACTCTGTGTATAGGAAGGTGCCTACGTGCATGAGCAAAGAGCACGTCCTGAGAAAACGCCATTGGACGGAGCTGTCTGCTTTGATGGCTCAGTGACATGACTGGGTCAGTGCCTTGAGGCGGTCAGACCCTGGGAACCTGACTCATATGCACTAAAATACACAGAATGCTGGCATAAGCCTGTGAAAATAACTGTCACAGAGACAGACTATGGAGCAAGTCTGTGGTAAGCAGCATGGGAAACTGCTGACAAACATAAAATGCGAAAACTCGATGCTGAGATCAGAGTTATCTGGAAATTTTCTGGCTAACACAGTTTTTTCTTGGAGGCAGACTGAGGGGTGGATTCAAAATACTCATTTGTAAATCCTGACTCAGAAGTAGAGGACTGATATTCACTCTGCCTGCAGACTTGCTGAAGGCCTTCCCCATCCCTGCACTGGATGAGGTGACAGTAAGGTGCACAGTAGATCCACTTGAGTTAAGAGGTATTCATGTACTAATGAAGCAAAAATTGCCATTTATAAACAGTTCCCAGTCCAGTCTTCACATTTGATTCATAAGATGCGCCACACTGCTGTGATTCTTTTAATCTACCAACTTGCCCAGCACTCTCAGGTGAATGCATTACCATGCAGTCATTCCCATTCTGTAGATTAAACAAATGAGGTACAGAGTGTTCACGTAAGAAACAGATGGCAAACAGACTGGTTTCTAGTCCCTCAGTGTGAGGGCCAAGGCAGAAGCCCTTCCCAGGAGCTGACACTGCATCCATCGATGCTTGAGTCCTCCCTGTTCTGGACATATGTGTGACAGTTTCGCCCACTGTCTTCAAGGTGGATCCTCAAGAGTGAATGACAGCAGGGTGCTCATAACTACTGACACCTCCTGCTAATGCCAAGGGAAGACGCTTCAGATGAATCCCTAAGAAAACTTCCACATGCCTTCCTGTAAGTGTTACACAAATCACGATCAAGATAATTGCTATCACCATGTCGTGTTCTTCTAACAAAGTGCCTGGTGTCTTTGTACACCTAGTTATAGTCAATAGAGTAACACATTCAGATTATGGCATATAAGGAAATCAGTCTGGAGAGTCCTCAGAAAACTAGAACTAAAAATTCCATTCAACCCAGCTACTTCTCTTCTAGGTGTCTTCACAAAATAGCTAAAGACATATTGCCCTGATACATCCCCACCAAGTTTAGAGCAGCACAATTTATAATAACTACATTCTTGAAGAAGCCTAAATGTCTATCAACAGATGATGGACAGAAGAATGTGAGATTTATACACAATGGAAAATACTCTGCCATAAAGGATGAAGATGAACTATTTGTAGAAAAACGGGATGAACCTTCTGGCCATCATGTTAAGTGAAAAAAAAAAAATCAGACAAACAAGCTTAAATACTACATGACTTCTCTTACATGAGAAGACCAAAATATAAATAAAGAGCAAAAAAAACATAGATTGTAAGAAACAGAGATAGACCTTCTGCAAATAGGAAAGAGATGAAAAGACGGAAGGAGGGAAGGAGATAAAAATAAACTGAGATGTGTTATTTACATGTTCCAAATCCCCATGAAAAATTTGATCGTTATGTGCTGCCAACATGTACTCATCAAAAGTAAAAATTTGAAGAGTAGAAAGGAGGGGAAGTGATTCATGTTCACACCTCAGTCCTACAGGTAACTAGTTAACTTACCTTAAGAAAATGATTTAAACTTCCTAAGCTTTCATTTTTTCATCTATAAATACTAGATAATAAATATCATTGTATTAAGAATTTGGGGAGTTTTAAATAATATAATGTGTAGACAGATTTTGGAATGGTTGTAGAAGTACAAGTACTAGAACATGTAGTTAATATAAAAGAAATACAGCAGTAACGTTGAAGACAGTGAAACATTATTATCGAAATTCTTACACATGCGATGTCATTGTTTTGCATCATATCATTCTGTTATCACCATCTGCTAGAATAAGAAACATAAAGAGGAAAAACTAAAATCACGCTCTTCAGAGAAAACTCAAGTATATTCTTCTTCTAAATTCCCTCTATTCTTCACTACAACAAACAGCTCCACGTTCACAGCCATTTGTGAGGAAAATATATTCTGGTTTTTCATGGTGCCTTTGGTGAAGTCAGCTCAGGTTGCAGAGGGTGAGGACATGGGCTCTAGGAACTTCTATTGAGTTCTCTATTGACTGGAATAGCATTAGACTTTAAATAGTTTGTGTAATGATGTAGATCTCCTTAATGTGTACTTTGTCGCTAGCACAGTACTAGGCACTCTGTATGTTGCCCTTGACCCTCACAATCATTCTCTAATGGAGGATTTTAGTATCATTTGTTACAGATATAAAAACTGAGTATTAGGAAGGATAAACCTCTTGCTGAAGGTAATGCCTTGGCAAACAGTTGGGCCAATTCTTTAAACTAGAGGTGTTACATCTTTCAGTGATTGCAATGAATGTATTTTCCTTGTCTACAAATTTTAGTAGTTTGGCAGTAGTTTTAGTAGTTTGCTTCATTGTAGCATTATGTGAGAGCAAGATGAGCTAACACAACACAAGGTACACAGAGTAAGGCTTGACAGCTACTAAGCAACAAATTGTTTGTTCTTTGCTTTTTATTTATTAGTAAAAACAGTGGTCACGAGAGAAGAAAGAAAGATAGGTAGAGTGGCTGCCTTAGCTCTGAGTGACATCTGTAAGCAGCTCAAAGACATTATATTTGGACTTTTCTCCTGTCCATAGGGCCTTCTCAGGGCCAGGGATTTAATTCAGTGGCATCAGGCCTGCCTGACAGGGTCATCTCTCTATGACCTCTACATGCATGTTACTGGATGCATAGTGCTTTGTAAGGTACAGTTGAGTGCTGGAGTTAATTGTGTGAGAAATGTATAGTAACTTCCACTTCTGGTAGGTGAGAGTCTCGTCTCCTGAGACTGTCACCTCAGTAGTTGAGATGGGGAAGTCAGATTTACTTATTCCTAAGGCCATCATGAATAGGATTAAAACCCAAGGTCTTCAAAAGCTGTGCTGGCATTGCCAGATGTGTCAGTAACAATGCTGGGATGAGAATGGTTTTAAGTGATATTGTATGAAAGAATCTCATCAGAGACAACTGTCTCTGGCATCAGAAGATCCTCAGAAATTTATGGATTATTTTTCAGAGAAATTCCACAGTGCCTTTCTAGAACATCTCAGGAGACACTGTGGCACCAAGCAAGTAACTCCATCTGAGTGCATCAGCTACCTAGAGCACTTCATATCAGTGCCACCCAGGGGGAGACACTGACTGACTTTACTAAGGGAGAAAAAAGCTTGTGGATGAGACATCAAGAGCCTGGTATAGTCAGTACTTTCACAGGAACCCAGAAACCACTCACAGGCAACTGAAACTGGAGAAGAAGCAGCACCTTGATGATGAATAAAAAACTGCCAAACTGAACGAAAAACAAGTGTGAAAGTTCTGGAAGGGAATGAGGAGACTTGATTTTACAGGTTAAGCAGAGAAATGATGAAGAGAAAGTTACACTGAATCTGAACAAAGGAGCATGTAGTTTAGCAACAGCGACATCTTCTCAATCAAGTTATGCTCAGTTTCTATTCTTTTTCAACCCATGCCTCTCCTTGGCGATAATTAATGCTCTTTCTATCCCTTTACATTTGTCTATTCTGGATATTTTAAATAAATGGAGTAATATGTAGGGGTTTTATCCACAATGGGTGTCTGTCTTACATGTAGCAGAATGTTTGCAATGTTTACCCATGGTGTACCATGTAGGCATACTTAATTTCTTTTCATTGCCAAGGATTGCTCGGTTATGTGGATGTGTCCAATCATCAGCTGATGGGCCTTTTAGTCATTAGGATACCTGCTACAACATTTGTTTATGACACTTTATGTGAACGTATACCTTGAATTCCAAACAGCAGAATCCTGTTATAATTTATATCACACTTGATATTTTGAAGAGCTGCCGAACTGTTTCACATAGTGCCCATAACACATGAGCAGTGTTTGAACTATACATTCTTAAATAAAAAGGGAATGTTGGGAGTCATTGTGAGGTCTCAATGATATTATGATGCTTAAGTGCAAGATCACATCAGATCCTCATGAACTCAGGGTTATCTCCGCCCTGTAAAATATCTGATATTTTCACTGAACCAACCCAGTAAAGAGTGGCAAGCTTGAGATCTTTTACCTTTGCTCTCTAGAACAGCACTGATCAGCCCCAAAGCTCAGCTTCTTCTCTAAAATAACCAAAAAAGAATTCTACATGTGTGAAACATAAACATCATGAAAAACAAGCAGCTGAGCTACAAAAGAACAACACCAGAATGCTTTCACATTCGCTTCTCTACTTGCAACATATTCTCTGCCTGCATGCAAAACGGGAAGAAGCAGTAATCTTTATCTGTATGTGCTACTTACCTGTTCATCCATCTCATTCAACCATCTATCCATTCATACTGCAGAAATTTCAAAGTACCGGGCCAGGGATTTAGCTCAGTGGTTCCGGTGCCTGTCTTGCAAGCACAAGGGCCCGGGTTCGATTCCCCGGTAACCACATACCATACTGGGTGTGGAGACTCATGCCCAGCAGCAACCAGTACCACATACCACAGTGCCGGGCGTGGTGGCTCACGCCTGTAATCCCAGCACTCGGGAGGCAGAGGCAGGCGGATTGCTGTGATGTGAGTTTGAGGCTGAGCTCAGGGCCAGCCTGAACTACAAAGTGAGACACTGTCTCAAAAAACCTAAAAAAATTAAAAGGTAATTAAAAAAAAGAAATTGCAAAGTACCAAGCTCTCTGTTGAGAACAGAGGATGAGAAAATCAAATTAGCTGCGGTTATGATTTAGATCCCAAATATTTCCCAAAGCTTCATATGGTTTGGAAAGTAAGTGGGTGATGGGGGGAGCTACACTCAACAGTGGATCCAGACACACATGAGTTCAGCAGCCGAATGTCCTACTAGGAGGTAGGGCCCAGTTAGAAGTGGGTCCCTGGGGGCTTGACTTAGAAAGATCCATTCGTGCTCCTGGCTTCTCCCCTCTTCTGCTGCTTTCTAGAATTCATGGATTGAACATGCTCCCATTGCCATGCCCTTCACCATGCCTTTTCTTCCTTGGAGCCAGTCAGCTACAGACAGTCAATCAAAACAAATCTCAGCTCTGTAGAGTTGTGGGTGTCAGGTATTTTGTCCCAGTAATGAGAAAGTGACTAAGACAGTCATAATTGTGACCTAAAGGCATTGATAGTCTAGGAAGGAAATCAGCAATCCTGTTCGAAGCTCAATACAAAACTCTAGACTCTCTCAAAGGTAGAATAATGCATGTGGTATTACAGGACCATAGAAGAGGGGAAATTAAATCATCTCAAGAGTCAAGCAAGGTTTCATGTGAACTATGTGTTGGAAGAGAGTGTTGGCTAAAGCCTTTGGCCCAGAAGAGCAGGTAGTATTCCTTTTTATCAGCTGCTGTGAAATGGGACAGAGGAATGTTCAGTGACTTCATTAGAAACTATCAAATCCAAATGATGCATTTTTACTTCATTACTTCTATCCTCTTACTATTGTCTTAGAAATGTTATGTAACTTCAATGAGAAAAAAATTTACTTTTAATGATAGCTTATCACAATTTTGAAACAAAAAATAACACAAACTATGTTCCATTTCCCTGAAGTTATATTTCATCAGAAGAAAGATAAAAAATAATGCCAAATATGAAACTGATCTCTCTCAGATTTATTTGTCTAGCTTGGAATCCAAAAATCACTTCCTTTAAAAATTATTTTTCTGAAAGCATACTAACTTTATCATTTCAGGGCAACCATCACTCACATTATTGTTGAGATATTTTCTCAGGAATGGCATGCAAAATTACTGTCTATGAGATCATAAATTAGAGAATAAATAAGACACCAAAATTTCTAAGTACTTGTATAGATTATTTACTAATAGTATATATGAGACTAGTCTTATTAAATCTGTATACAATGAATGTACACTGCATTTGGAATGTTATCTTCAGGCTTTTAGGAAATATGAAAGAAGTATATAATCTTGAATGAATTTTACAAAGAAATTTATCATATCTTTTAAGGGCTTCTAATCAATTACTCTATTTAAACCACTATGATACATTATATACATACAAATATTATAAAACACAGACTTCTGGACTTCAAGATTTTCATGATTTAGTTATATGAGGAACTGGATGATAAATTAATCGTCACTGCAAGATTGAGCAACCCCTCAGAGTGCTATGAGAGAGAATTTATGGGAAAGGCATAATTTTAAAATCTTTAAGGGAAAAGGCAGTCAGTGAGGACTTCCTAAAGGAAGTGACATTTAACTGCATTTGAAGTCTGGGATAGGTTTTTTCCATGCAAAGTAGAAAAGTAGATACCCAACAATCAGAGGAACATTTGTAATAACATAGAGAGGCAATCATTTAGACAGTATCAGTGAATGATTCAAATGATTGAACTTGAACTGGGTAAACAGAAATTTAGTAGGTTGGGGAAAGATAGAGGGTTCAAATTACTGAAAGTCATAATAAGGTCCCAGAATATATATAGTGTGACTAAGGTTCATAAAATGGCTCATGAAATAGCCAAAGAATAAGTAGGTAAAAGCAAGAGGAAGGTATTTAGAATAGAATGGGCTCCAGAACTTCGATGATGGTATATTCTGTAGGCCATGATATAAGCACTGATGTCCCTTAGGATATTAGACATTTTTTTCAATTCTTTTGTTGGGAGCCGTTTTCTACAGTGTCATGGCTGCCCATGCAGGAGAGAAAAAGTTGGCCTGATTTCTGGATTAGAGCCTGACATTGTCTACTTTACTCAAGGATAACTACTGTCCTTTCTAGGTTAAACTAAGAACCTTGACACACCCTCATTTCAGATTAAACTAAGAACCTTGACACACCCTTATTCCAGGTTAAACTAAGAACCTTTACACACCCTCGTGCCAGATTTAATTAAGAATATTGTCAGTGCATCTCACCCACCAGTTCTTTCATTAACTTTTTTTTTCTTTTCTGTACACGTGAACAAAGCTAGTCGGCTCAAGGGCGGCTCAAGGATAGTACTAAAGAAATGTATAAAAGAAGGCTGTTAAATAAACGTGGCGTTCATTCGGTATTGACTGGTGAACCCTTCCAAGTCTCGCTGTCCTGTCTTTACTTATTTCTCATCCTAAGCCCCTCGGCTCGGTCACCCCATTGCTCTGCCCGACTGACACCGCCATACCCAACGGTGAGACCCCGGCATTCTTTTCAATTTTTTTTTTGGAGGGGACAGTACTGGGGATTGAACTCAGGCCCTCATGCTTCAAGATAGGTGCAGTACCCCTCCTACCCTCTGTTTTGATTCTCTTCCCATATGCAAAATATCTCTCTCCCTACTTCCTATTATCTGTTTTTTATTTTGCTGTTTATTTATACTTTGGGTTACTCATACAAGAGAAGTCATGCGATATTTAAGCCTGTAAATCCGATTTATTTCACTTAATATTATGGCTTCAAGGTGCACTTGTTTTTCCCATGGATGACTCAAGTTTATTCTTCTTCATGAAACAGCAGTGCTCCTCTGTGAGATTCTGGACATTTTATAGGTGCAGAGAATGACTGCAAGTGGTCTCAATGCTAATGGCCACAACCTCTGCTTCTGGGAGCCAAGTGCTGCCACCGGAAATCGTACAACTACGTTGACTGGAATTCTTGTGACTTCTACTTGGAATCTACTTCCAAATATTTCACAGCTGTTTTTAACTTTTGCAGTTTCATTCCAATTTTTCTGTATCTGTTTTGTCCTCATTCTCGGCAGATTTACTTGACTTCTTCTATTCAAGACTAAAAGAGAATCCATGATAGCCAACACTTTGACTTCTTTCTGTACCTAGAATCTTGCTGTATTTGAACTACTCCTCTTTGTGTTCTGCTTTTCAAGCTCTAAAAATTGGGTAATAATATCCAACAATGGTCAGGGGACAAGTACTTATTAGTTGGAACTATCGCTATTATTATTGTTGTCTTTATCCTGACACTTGTCCTCCAAATCCTATCCCAGGATGCCACTTGGCGATGCCACTTCATTTATCTCATCTCCTCCCTGAATGTCCGTGTTTCCATTCCTCCAGAAGTTCTTTCTTTGTAGCATATAAAATCAGTTTTCCCAGATCTGAAAAAAAAAATGCCTTCTTTTGTTTGATCCTTCTCCCCACATCGCTGCCTGCATTTCCCCTTTTCTTCACATCAGGATTCATGAATGCAACTCAGAATCTGTTGTGTCTGTGGCCTTTCCTTAATATGAAGCCAATCTGGATTCTGCACTGCAGAAAACTGCCTTTGAAAAGCTACTTATCATGTTCAAGATTTTAAATCTAATGGCTGCTTGTTGCTTCTTGTGATTAGAGATTTCAGGAACAGTGACTTTGTCAAGAGTTTCACCTTTCTGTCACTTGCTCTATTTTCTTTCTTTCTCTCCTCTCCTTGAGCACTTTTATTCTTTAGTAACTTTCAGTCTCTTTGTTTAATCTGCTACATGGTTAATCCTCAATAAATATTTGAGGAATGAATTAAAATGGTCTTGATAAAGTAACATATAAAGCAAAAATGAATTTATTTTTCATTCATTTTTTAATTCATTCTCTCAAGTTCAGCTGTATTTTCACGCCTAAGGATTATTATATCTTAGCTATGGTCACAGTCATGGTAGGAGGCCGTGTGCATCAATGCAGGAATTGGAGCACACCCTAAACTGTCTTGCCCTGATAAAGTTAAAAACTCTAAACTGATACATAAAATTATACAGGGTTTGTTTGCCATCATTCCTTAGTAGAAAGAGACCAAAAAAAATCTCATGTATTATGAATTCTCTTTTAAAAACATTTACTAGTTTATAAAATTGAAATGTCAAAAGGAGTTTCCTGAATATCTCACTGGTATCAATATGTAGGTCTGGTCAGGTGAAATTTGAGTGTAATACTTTATAAATATGGTAACTTAAATGAGAAGCAAAGGTCATTTAATGCTTCTCAGCTGGCAGTGGACTGTGGTAAGATGTACCTATTTAGTATATCTCAAATCCCTGATTAGCATTCAAGGGAGTAGCATTTATAGCACAATAAGTATCTCATGAAAAATGCTCTGCATTGCTTTTCTCATTATGGTCTTTGTATATACAAGTACAGCATCATGAAATGTGAGGACAAAGGCAGCCAGTCAGCTTCTTTATAGCTTGTTACTGCCGCCCTGTGAAGAGTAGAATCATATTTCTGGACCCACTCTATTCAGGGGACTATAAATGTACTTGCCACATCTGTTTCACTTATTGATTCATGCATTGATGTATTCACTGGTTTATTCACTCATTCATGTTTTTACATATGCTTTGAATGGAACTGGCTGAATCATTTTTACAATCACAGAGACGGAGTCCTAGTGAATCCTAAATACAGAGTCCCCAGCAGCATCTGCATGACAACAAATCTCTTCCGTAGAGACACTAAGTCCTTCCTGATGTCCATACATTTGTCTCAGTGACATTACTCTAACTTGAATCCTAATTACCCCTTGCCTAGACTAGTGTAATCATATTCTGATGAATGTCACAGATTGGGCTCACTGGAAAACAGACTGTGAGATTGAGTTTAACAGGCAGCACATTTAATAAGGAGTACTCTTGAAAGCTAGAATGGACATGGAGAAAAGTTAGACTAAAACCAGCTCCAAAAAACAGCCCACCACCAATCCTGGGGTAAACTCAAAAGCTAAAATACTTTCCAAATTGTTCAAAGAAGGGCCTGTTACTTCGAGCCTACATACACATAGATCAGTCCTTTAAAGTGAGCCACAGCCACCGGGGGCCTGGGCCTGGCCAAGAGACCTCTCTGCAAGCGCAGTGATTCAATCAAGTGTGACACTGAAAGCTGTCTCTGTACCACACTAAACAGCAGCACTGCCTGCTTGGGAGGCTTATCTCAACATCACCACAGCCTCCCTTCCTGCCGTCACTTCTCCCCGCTGTAACATATGCACGTTACTCTGTATTAATCTTCTGAGAACCCAGATTTGGTGACAGCCGCCTGGGGAATTAGCAAAACACACTTCTGGAGTCACCCAAACCCTGCAGAACTCATCTTACTGCCATGTGCCCTGGATGAGGGACGCAGACCCACCCACAGGACTTAGTGTTTGTCCTGCTCAATTTCAGTCTTGCCTTAGTCTTCTCTTCTGAAATGAAAATTTTTACCCTGTGTTAGTGTATCTTGGGATTATGTAACTTTATTTTGACAGAATTTCACAGATAAGAGTTTGCCTTGAGTATAAGAAGAAACTTGTTTAGATTTTTGAGAAATGCTGGAACTGTTGATACTTTGAGAAGGGGATTGCTGCATTCCTAATTGTACTGAGGAGAGTTGTATCATGTCAGGCAAATTATTAACTTGTTATTATGTTTGTCTGGAGATTGAGTATAGTTTAAGGAGGTATGTTTGGGTGATAAGGATGAGACATGGTGGTTAAGCTTAAATGCCGACTTGATTGGGTTGGAAACTGCCTATGGCATCAGTAAAAGCACACTTCTGGGTGGGTCATGGAGGTTAGAATTTAGGCCCTATGTCTGGTCCCTTCTTCCCTATGTCTTCTTCTCTGGCATTGTTCCATTACTATCATAGACTAAGGAGATTTGCTCCTCTACACCCTTTCTGCCATGTGGTTTCTGCCTTGTGACATGGGCTGATCATCCCAAAAACCTAGACAAATTAAATCTCACCTCCATTAGACTGTTGGTGTTGTATATCGTGTCCCAGCAACAAGAAATCTGACTAACAGAGTCATGATATTCCACTGTTACAAAACATTCATAGGCTTCTCTCTAGCTACCAAATTCAATGTAAATAAGATTTGGGTGGCTCTCCATTCTTTCCCCCAGGCCATGTCTCTGGATTTTATCTTCAGTAAATATACTTTATGTTCAGTACATGCACTTAGATAAATTCATATTCTCTAAAGCAGTTCAGGACCCAGTTGTAACAAAATGGACAACGTTTATGTTAGGAGTGGTAGATATTATGTAAAGGTATTTTCATTAAAAATCTACTTGTGCCCCATTCTCTTGTCTTTGCTTCACATGTTTCCTCTTTAAATGCGCTTCCTGATTTCTAACTGAAAATTCTATTGTCTTTCAAGACCTAGTTAATTATGCTATTTCTTCAGGTAGGAGATGTCCAACCAATTTTTAAGGTCCAAGATATTTCATTTAAATTGTCTGTGGTTGGCATGCTGTGCTATATCTCCTGTTCCCAGTATCTCCAACCTGAAGGCTGGCATGTGTGAGTGATGTTTCAGGAACATCACAGACAGGTACTGTGCTCATGTCTTGAACATCGTAGAGACAGAGGGCAGAGTAGCAGCAGAAGAGCAGACATTAATATGACCAATTATTCCAAGAAACATGGAAGTGTCATGTAAGTAGGACCATAAATTAAAGTCCTGCCATATTGTAGGCATTAGAAAATATTCTGTACTCTTCCAATGTACACCTCTAGCCATTTCAGTTTTTAAAATTAACGTAAGGAGTTACACATCATAGGAAGCCTAGTGATTCTCCATTTTCATCATATTCACAGAAGTCTCAAGGTAGTATCAGGATTAATTCCTTACCACAAATCTGTGGAACACCTAAAACAATGTGCTCAATTTGATTACAGAAATCTGATCATCTTAATTTTGATGGCTTGATAAAGGCAAAAATTTTCTTCTCATAGTTGCCCATTCTTTACATAATAGTAGTTATTTGAGGATATACTGGGTTTTTTTCAAGAAGTAGGAGAACATAAAACTGAAGATTTTGCTCTTTTACTTCAACCTCCAAGCATCTATGACAGCGTTCTTAGAGTGCTTTGTGCTTTCTTCAGGTGAAAATGACAAGCTCTCATAGTATGTGTAAGGCACTTTCAGTTGAGCATCGAGTCATATATGTGGAGGGTACAGTATAGAGTTCTTTGTTTTGGTTTCATGTTTACTTCCCTAATTTCAACTGTATTAAACAACAATTCCTGCTGAATCCATGTTCTTTTATTTTGTTCTTCCTCAAAGTCTAGTCATTACTGAATATGTACCCAAGAAAAGGAAATAATTAGAATAGATATCTGCATTTTCATATTTATTGTAGACCTACTCTACAATAGCCAAGGGCCCATGATTGTTCTCAGTGGATGAGTGGTGTATGCACACAATGAAATGTTTCTGAGACATAAAAAGAATGAAATCCTGTCATTTGCAGAAACATAGATGAAAATGAAGACCATTAAATTAAGTAAAATAAGCCAGGCACAGAAAGACAAACACCAAATATTCTCACTCAAATATATAAATCAAAATATTTAACGTATGGAAGTAAAGTATAGACTTGTATGGTTAATAAGAAGAGAGGGATACAAGGAAAGATTAGAAATAAAGTAAGAAGTTGTGGTTAGATAGGAAAAAAAAATGTCTAGTGTTCCATAACATGGTAAGGTAACTACAGTCAACACTAACTTATTGTATATTTAAAAATAGTTAGAAGACAAGATTTTGAACACTCTCAGTAGAAAGAAGTTATATTTCAAATGATAAATATGCTGGCTACTCTTTATCTCTACACATTTGTATACTTTTATCAAAACAGATCATAAAAAATTAGCAAATTACATATCAACTTTTTAAATAATATAACGTCACTCCTTATAATGAGTAAAATTTTATTCATTACTAGCTGAATGGATTGAAATTTCTCTGATTTGGGATAGTTGGGAGAATAATTATAAAGTACAAGTGCTGGAACTTGTTGATTTGCTCTCTCCAAGAGAGTAAATAGTTAAACTTTATCTGTTAGTGCCTGAAACAGAGACCAACATTACTATAATCATCCTACAAACACCATGTGGAAGTTGGTGATGTGCACTCTAGCAATGGATGGGGTTTAATTCAGCCTCTATCATGTGCTGGCTATGCAGCCATAGAAAATCAAAGCATCAGCTGGTTAAGTGGTGTGTACATCTATAAAACAGAGATATTTCTGAGGCTGACATGAAATAATATATACAAAGTATATAACAGTGTCTTATACATAGTAAAACTGTACGTATTTTGTCTTATCCCTTTATTAACATGGTAAACAAAACTGGTGTCAGAGAGGTAGTTGTCTTGCCCAGGACGCTGCTTCCCAGGCTCTAAGTCTAGGGTCTCCTCATTGTTTCTTTGGCAGCAACACCATGGCTTCTCCACTGGCCCCTTCCATGGAAGCAGGTAAATAGAACTGTGGAAAGGCCAGACCATGGGAAATGGTGAAGTCAGGCATAGGTCAGGTCCAACCCTTTCTGAGCCTAGCTGCTTCATCATAAATTGGGGACTCCAATCTTTGCTAAGCTCAGGCTGTCAAGGCAAGGCAACTGAAGCAACAGATACTTACTTCCTCACCACTCTGTGTCCTAATTTCATTATCGTATAAAACACCAGTCATATTGCATTGAGCCTCTAATGACCTTAATTAACCTTACTTACCTCTTGAAAGGTGCTACCACAAAGTACTGTCACATTCTAAGGTACTAGGGATAAGGACTTCAACATATGAATTTTAGAGTGGATATTATTCAGCCCATAAAACAAATAATCCCAACTTGACAGAGATTATCAGATGTTATGTAATCATGCAAACCATTAAAAGGTTAAAAGTTTTTAAAAAAAGCATTCATTTATGTTTAATTTCCCTGACGTGCCAACCTTAAATGTCATCTATCTTTGGTTTGTTCATTTGCAAACTGAAATGACACTTATCAGTAGTTTACAAAATTTTTAAAAGCATAATTCTGCCTTTGAACTCAAATATTTGTAAAAGGCCTATAAAACAAGTAAAAGTGCAGTTCAGGCAGAAGAGGTCAGTCTTGTCTATTCAGCCAGCGAAGAATCCTCTGTCCCCTGGGTCCCTCCCAGGTTCCAATGAATAGAGATGAAAAGTAGTGTTATATTAGACAATTAGTAAAGTTTCTTCCAGTTTCATGACTCAAAACACCAATGCATCTGAAACCCAAACTCATACAGTTAGTTAGAAAGTCTAAAAAAATGCTAGAGAGTTCGACAAGGATGCCTAGCTGCTGCAACATGTCCCCATGCGCTCCACATACACAGAAGACTCATATTACTTTAAAACTGAGAAAGACATATCCTTTGAGATGGTTACCATGCAGGCCTCATTTTCTTTGCATGTGACAAGCACGTTAGTCACAGTCTTAGAGATGTCTTACCAAAAAAGCAAACAAAAATGTATAAAGAGATCATGTGAAAGGCTCTGAAAAATATGCAGAAACCAGTAAGGAAGAATAAAGAGTACAGGAACTAAATATGGCTGTTAGCTTCTACCTTCCTCAGTTCTGAAGGGGCAGGAGAAGCAGCCATTAACATGACTCAGCAAAACAAATATACAGTGGTAGGAACATAGACCTCACAACAATTACAGTCTTATAGAGAGAAATAAAGATACTATAATATCCCAGAAACAAATATTCCCATCTCTCTATATACTCATTCACCCTATCCAGTCAATAAAATTCAACTGAAAAATTGAAACACAAACTAGACTGTAAGAAAGTTTAAATAATGTATTTAAACAGGTCAGTTTCCTAAGGCCCAGAGCCCAGGGGCAAAGATGAGGAATGGACTTGGAGACATACAGTATTAGGTGCACTTTCATTACATCAACTATCAGTAGGTACATATCAAAGGCAGAATACCAGACAAATCCAGAAAAGTGGGATGAAAAGCATTGCCTTGAACTATAAACCATGGTTGAAGGGATCATGAGATAAATGATAAAGAGAAAGGTTGTGTAATCAATATGATGTTCATTTAAAAGATGATACATCTGAAGAATGTGGGGGTGGGGGTAAAATGAGGATGGATCTTAGTATCTTTTATTTATTTGCAGCATGAGGGATAGAATTTATGATCTTGCATTTGCAAGACAGATTCAGTGCCACAGACCTAAAAGCCTGACCAAGGAGCTTAAAATCATAGGTCATAGTATAGTTTAGTTGGGTGAGCCAAAGGCTTCTCAATCTGTGGATGCCACTACTGAAAGTAAAACCAAATGATAAAAGGGGAAAGTGTTATGACGCTTCCATATTATCACATCTTTATTTTCCTTATGAAAAGAAGTTCAAGGTATTGAATCATGGTTTGACCCTGAGAATTGATAAGTAGAGTGAATATAAGAAATATAATAAGAAGGAAAATGAACAAATTTAAAATCCATATAAAAGTATGTGAGACATACAAAGAATGGTTTATAAATATGTTCCATTTTGGTAGCCATCGAAGATAAGCATTTGTGTAACTTATTTAGGATGTTAAGCTGTTTATCTCAAGAAACCAGAAGGAAAAGTCATTTTGCTGTTATTGTAAGTTCTTAACTGCTGTCCACTGTGTGATGGAGCCTGTTTACATTTGACATGGGCAATTTTTATTGTTGGTAGCATAGAAATTGTGGCTGCTTCTTTCTTTAGTTAGAAAGAGTTCAGATATTTAGCTTGAAATTCCAAACAGATATTGATGTTCATTTTTTAACATACATAATGATGGTTTTAAAACAATATGAGGTATTAGTAAATGAGATCAACGTGATTCTGAAGGAAAAATGTTCACCATTACAATCTGTGTTGAAAACTTACTTTTATGCATTAAATAATTTCGGTTTGCTTCAGGTTCTTGTAAACTCACTTGATGCTGTCAGCCATTTATTTACATTTTAGTCATGCAGGTAGGTGTAGACTTGATAGTATGCTGTTTTTATTTTGTGTTTCTCTGATGTCTACTGTTGTTGAGAACATTTTTATGGTATCAGCTTTTTTTTTAACATTTTGTTGTGTGAAGTATTTTTAAAACACTTTTACTCGGGCCGGGGAGTTAGCTCAGTGGTTCCGGCGCCTGTCTTGCAAGTGCAAGGGCCCGGGTTCGATTCCCCGGTAACCACATAACAATACTGGGTGTGGAGACTCACCCCAGCAGCAACCAGTACCACATACCACAGTGCCGGGCGTAGTGGCTCACGCCTGTCATCCCAGCACTCGGGAGGCCGAGGCAGGAGGATTGTGATGTGAGTTTGAGGCTGAGCTCAGGGCCAGCCTGAACCACAAAAGCGAGACCCTGTCTCAAAAAAAAAACACTTTTACTCATGTTTTTAAAACAATGTTTTTATTTTTATAAGTAGTCTGGTTATAATATCTTGTCAAGTACTATAACATAAATATTTTTAACACTTGTACTTTCCTTGTTCACTTTATTTTTTAAAAATTGACTTTATTGGTACATTTTATACATATATTATAATCACATTCCTGATAGCATCTTTAATGAGCAGAAGATTTTAATTTTTATAACTTTAAATTTATCATGCCTTCTTTTATGACCAGTGCTTTTCGTTTCCAGTTTAATGTATCTTTATAAACTCCCAATTTGTCTTCTTAAACTTTCTTAAAGAATCTCTGCAATTTTGGCTTTTATGATTAGATCTATATTTATCTAAAATTATTCTTTATATATATGAAACTTAGAGATAAAAGACAATTTGTCTCATATGAATTTCCAATTTTCTAACATCTCTAATTGACAAAATGAAGTATCTGCATTTGTGCATTTGATTCCTGGTATCTATTGTTATAGTTAAGGTCCAGGGCATTAGTAGAGCACATTTTTTAATCTATCTGGTTGGGTCGTGTAGATATGACCTTACGGTCCACATCTGGTCCCTCATCTCTTCCTCTGGCTCTGTTCCTTGCTCTCTTCCTGACTGCCATGAACTGAGCAGCTCTGCAGTGACATACCTTTCACAGTCACATTCTGCCTTGATGCCAGCTAGCCATGGATCGAATCCTCTGAAACTGTGGGTTAAATAACCTCTCCTCCTTTATATTGTGAGTATAAGGTCATTTGTCCCTGAAACAGAAATGGTTTAGCCATCTTGTTATCTTTATTCAGTATCTCTAAAGAAATTTTATTCAACTTTATTAAGTACTTTGTATCTGAAACAAAAAGCCAGTATGAACCACTGGGGCACTATAGGTACAGAGTAAACAAAACTAGGATATGTGACCTGTCTGCATGAAAAATACTTCTAATACTCATCTCCATTCCAGAGATATGTATGAAGTACGAAGCTATGTTTTACATTCTTCTCTGAATTCAGTGAATACAGCAGCAAATATTAGACATGTGCCTGCCTTCTTGATGAAAGTGGTTACATACAAGTGTAGATTCTATAAAGTAGATAGTTAAATGATATAACTTTAGATAGTAAGGTTCTATACTTTAGATTAATGAAGAGCAATTTTGGTAAAAGGTATAAGAGTTATATGATCTGAAGAGAAACCAGAGTATAGAGAGCAATTTTAGATTAGGTGGTACAGGATGGATGCATAAAGCTGTAGAGTTTATACACTACTCTGATTGTTAATCCCAATATGTGAACCTGAGTGGATTAATAAATGTCTAGAAAATTAGGAGGGAACATTTTTAGGTAAGTCTAGTTGGTCATAAGGGAATAACTTTGAGTGCTAAGTATGGTTGTTGGCCCCTTCTCTGGCACTGTTTTCTAGCACTGTTTTCTGGCTCTACATCCCAGCTACCATGAACTTAGCATTTTTACTCTCTCATGCCCTTCTGCCATGATGTTTCTGCCTTAGGGCCAGATAACTATGGACTGAATCCCCTGAAATGATGAGCCATAAACCTCTTTCCTTTAAATTATGAATATCAGGCCTTGTTCTCTTAAAGGGAAAGTTGATTAATATGGCTACCCAATTTCAGTGTCATTTATATAGGTCACATTATGAAAAGCACCTCCTCAAACTGTGCTATCCAGTAGCCCTGAATGGTCAGGGAAGGGACTTTTTGCAAAGATAACATCTGAGTTCAGTTCTAAATAACACAAGGTAATATCCATATGCCTTCTGAGGTAGGAATGTTCCACGCAAGACTTTGGTGGCTGGAGCATAATAAATGATAAAGACCATGTTGAACACGGTTGGATACTAAGCAAAAGATACATCATTTGAGGACTTGTTGGTTTCAGTAAAGAGGTATGTTTTATTCTAAGTAATCTTTTTTAATTGAGCTGCTTATAATTCAAAAAGATTACTTTGGCTACTCTGTTGAAGAAGGCTGGTAGGGGTTTCTTTCTAAGTTGCTAGAGGATTAGCTCTAATTAGAGTGACCTTTAAAAGAAGAAAAAGAGTTAAATAATACTTAAATTAAAGGTTGAGGGCATAAAGATACCAGTAAATCACCTACAATGAGTGGCCAAAATACCAAATACTAGTATAGCAAGGAGACTTGAACCAAATATTCTATGCTGATCTAGGCATTTTTCCAGTTCACAAAACACAATCTAGAGATAAACAAGCTTTGTGTAGCTTTCAGTGGACTCACTATACTGAAGAAACAAACATTGGCATGCAGAGCGTATGAAGGTGGGATCATACTGGCAAGAACCCTTGTCTTATAATGAAGACACATAAAGGAATATCTATTACAGGAATGAGACCACAATGGAAATAATCTAAACCATCAAGTCTAAAATTCTCCTTCAAAGAAGCTTAACCCCAAATTGAATTAGAGTTCAGCCACTAATACCTAATAGCCTGTTAATATACTTTGGAAGTTCATCTCAAGGTCAAAAGATCTACTTTCCCACTCTGAAATCAGAGACTGGCCATAGGGTCTTGGAATAACTTCATAAATTCAAATTCTAGAGCTTCTTGGCATAACCAATGGAATCCATGTATTTGGGAGAGTTAAAGAAATGACAGACACCCGAAGAAAAGAAATGGTGGCACCTAGACACATCTCCTGTGGGACTTAGAGTATTAATTATAACGGCACTATCAGCCCAGACTTATACCAGGTATTGCAGAGACATTAAGAAAATTTCACAGCAAATACTTTTAGTGGAAACCTTTGGAATAAAAGTATAAGGCAAGTGTCTCCTTACCACTTGCTTAAATCTAAGAGAGAGACATACTAGAGGTAAAATCAACATGACTTTCTTGTGTATTGGACATGGGAAATGAGAAAAATTCCCAAGATTTGCCTTGGATAATAAATAATGTCATTGACTGATATGGGAACCCCAGGGGACAAACATATTTTAGGGAAAGAGTCATTAAGAATTTTACGTTGGGGCCGGGGAGTTAGCTCAGTGGTTCTGGCACCTGTCTTGCAATCACAAGGGCCCGGGTTCGATTCCCCGGTAACCACATAAATACTGGACGTGGAGACTCACGCCCCCAACAGCAACCAATACCACATACCACAGTGCCGGGTGTGGTGGCTCACGCCTGTAATCCCAGCACTCGGGAGGCAGAGGCGGGAGGATTGTTGTGATGTGAATTGGAGGCTGAGCTCAGGGCCAGCCTGAACCACAAAGCGAGACCTTGTCTCAAAAAACCTAAAAAAAAAGAGAATTAAGTTGTGTCTTATACTGGTACAAATCCCCATTATGGAGTGCAATCATGATGTGTATATTTAATGTACCAATAAAGATTTTAAAAAATAAATAAATAAATAAATAAATAAAAATAAAAAATAAAAAAAATTTTTTGAAAAAAGAATTTTACGTTGGCTACTTATTTTTGAGATTCCTACTGGATAGTAGAAATGTTTAATATTCTATTAGTAACACAACCCTAAAATTTAGGGGAGTTGTTCAATGTAAGAATTTAACTTGGAAGTCATTAAAATTATAAGAAATAATTAAAGTGATTATATGTACTAAGACCAACTCTGGAAATGATATCAGTAAAGGAAACAGGAAGGTTCATGACACAAATCCTAAGCATTTAAGCCAAAGAAAGCTACTAACAAATGATTATGAGGGAGATTTATTGCTGAGGTTGTAGGAAAAGCATGGTTGTCATTTCTGCTTGACTGGTTTCATCTATTAAATCACACAGTTGACTATCTGACCCTGAAATTTCCAACACTTGTGTTCATCTCCCAGCCTTGGATTTCCATGACAAACCTAGGATAAGATTGAATTTATGATTCTTCCTTAGGCTTGATTTTCAACTGCTATTGCCCTTAGAGATCTTATTATTTCATTTATCTAGTCCAAATCTTATCAGCTAACAGTGAACTACCAGTATATCTCATTGCTTATGTAATCTAATCCCTTTCTAAAAGTAATTCTAGACTTTGAATATAAAAAACAAGGCTTGAATATTTATCTCAGTAGCTTTATTTGTGGCCTGAGGTTCTGGCAATGAGATAACACATGGTAAGCTGATACTACCTTAGAAGCTTATTTCTTTTTTAAAAACAGAATTAGTATTCTGTTTATTAATATGTAGTGTCAAGATAAGGCATGTGTGCTGTGTATATATTCAAAATATTCTACTTTGACTTGTTTGTATTCTCAGAAGTATTTTTAAAGCTCCTATTTATAAAACATATTGTCGTGACAATTTTTTAAAGTAATTTTTGTATACATTCTAAAACCATGAATATCTATTTTGGCATGAAAATTTAGATACACATTAGCATTCAGCTCTAATTTAAATACTCCCGTGATTTAAATGTTTCCAATTTTGTAACAAAGCCCAGTGGAGTTAATACTGTAAGATTTCTTTCCCAGAAATCAGCAATCCTGATACTTCTAACTGCAATAAAAATTGTGTGCAAGATTTGTCTTACTGTCCACTGGTCAAAGGCCCTGTTATCTAACCAATCATGCCTGTTATTGAATAAATGAGTGAATGTGATAAAAACCTCTAAAGTGGTCTCCAGTAGTCCAAACTTTAGTAATTTCTCCCTTGATTTTTTGCCTTTGGGTAGTCTCTTTCCCTCAAGTTCAGCCAGAATTTAGTGATGCTTTATAATGAGTAAAATATGATTCAAACAATGGTATGTCAGTTACAGGATTTGATTTTAAGAAGCCTTCGAATTTAATATGATCTTATTTGAACTAATTCCTATACAACTAGAGTTCTTTTCAGAAGAAAAGAACTAGGTCTATGACTTCAAGAATTTTATCTATCTTGTCTTTGAAAAAGTTAGATATTTCTTTTTAAGATTAAGTTCTTTGATCAATTTTTATTTTAATTTAGAACATAGTGAAAGAGATAAGGGCCTAGATTCAATCTTTTACTTATAGCTAGCCTGTTTTTCTGACACCATTTATTAAGCAGGCTATCTTTCCTCCTGTGTGTGTTTTTTGGCCCCTTTTTCAAAAACCAAATAGTTCAATGTACTTGGAGAAGTTTCTGCCTCTTCTGTTTCATTCCCTTGATCTGTGTCTCTTTGTGTGTGTGCCAGTACCATGCTGTGTATATTACAGTAACTTTGTAATATAACATTAACTCCAAGTTTATGACACTTTCCGCCTTTCTCTTTTTACTCAGCACTGATTTTACTATTTTGGGCTCTTTTGGTTCTATATAAATTTTAGATTTTTTTTCCAGCTCTATGAAAAATACTTTTGGAATGTTGACTGGGATGCATTCAATCTGTATATAGGCTTGCAAAAATGGCTGCTTTAAAAGAATTAAAAGACTCATATCACAGTGACATATGTGCACCCATGTTTATAGCAGCCCAGTTTGTGATTGCTACATCTTGGAAACAACCCAAGTGTCCATCAACTGGAGACTGGATAAAAAAGCTGTGGTTCTTCTACAGAATGGAGTACTACTCTGCCATAAAAAATGATAAGTTTGAATCATTTCTACTTAAATGG